>JBBPKY010000280.1:0-29229 GCA_038089495.1 Xerocomellus dryophilus
TGAGCATCTCTGGCAACATCTCAAGAAAAGACTCAATAGCTATGAAAGACCAGCAAAAGGAGTTTGGGAGCTTTGGGAGAGAATTGAGGCAGAGTGGGGGAAGATAGAGGTTGAGGAGTGTCAGAAGTTAATTGAAAGTATGCCTAGAAGACTTGAGGCAGTGATACAAGCCAAGGGAGGGTATACAAAGTACTAAAATGCATAATGTAATTTGGGGTCAAATAAGTGTCCCAATGACATGTCATTTTGAAATGGCTGCCACACTATCAGATCTTACCCAAATCCTTTGATTCTTGGACGCATGGAAAGCCAAGAGTGGGAGCTTGATTTGATACACTCACATGTTAGGACCCAGATTAGATGCGGTTAGTGGTTATCGACTTTAGTGAAAAACATGCAAACATTGGGACACTTTTTTGAGCCACTGTAGTTCAAATATCATATTAGACTCAACTCCTATCCTATGGAAGTCTTGATGACTTTCCCTCTAGTCCACTTGTGAGGTTAGCTTGTTGCTAAAGCCTTACAATCCTTGGACCTCCTCGAAAACTCCATCCTAAATCCAGGACAGGACCTACGACAAGGGCACACCACATACAGTGAAGCCAAGTTCCGACCACACTAACTCTGGAGTTGTTCCAGTCTTAACAGCAACTGTGTGGGAAGCCAATAGAGTGGCTCATATTGCAGCATGGAATGAGCAAAGGGAGGTAGATGCCAGAGCAGCCAAGAAAGCTAAGCTAGCCTGTAGGATGTAAGAGGAGGAAGAGGAGAGACTGGCCAGGGAGGAAGCTGAACATTCCCCACTTCTCCCCCTGGTGTGTGCTAATGGTGCATCCCAACCATGTCCTGCCCCCTGTGCACATCATGATAACCCTCACCGCTGTGGAACCATGGTCTACTATGTCCCACCACTAGCTCTCATACCATGGTGCTGTGGATACTGTCCGGTGGGAAGCCCCTGGAGTATAAATATGCCAATGTGAGGATGCCTGGCTGATGTTGAAAGACTTTGCCATTGTAGAGTAAATGTTTCATATGCAGGAATCATGCTGCTGAGCAACAGACTATGTTCACCACACATCATTTGCTAAGCAGTGGATGGTATTACCTGTATTGAGTTGCAATGAGCAATAAATGTTGAAGAATGTAGAAAGACTTACTCCTAGGGTGACTTCAATGTTCTATGAAACCTGCTATTCAAGTTCAGATAACTTGTACTTGGTGAGATCCCTATTTCAAGGGGAAGCAAGATGGTAGTTAACAGCCTGGTAGCAATTCAGTCACACTTGGCAAATCCATGTGTATTACATACATACCTGGCATAATCCATGGAGGCAGTTTATCATGGCATATGTGGAGTCCCAACAAGTCCTGACATCTAGAAGCAATTAGTAACTTGGAAGTTTTGTGGGATTGCCATCCTTGTTGTTATGGTGCTGCTCAGTCACACCTGCACATAAAACGGACTTCGTCAAAACTTTCACTTTCTATTGCTATCTTATCTTTTATCTTATCAGATAACATGGGCACAGCCCAGTGCACACATTCATTACGCAATAAACCACTTTCACACCAGATCTAAGATCTGCCTTTCGTTATGCACATGCTTCTTTTCATTTCCGTGCAGTACATGGCTATGTTTCATTTCCGCTATGCTTCTCTTCCATTCTGCCATCGCCACAGTGTGGTTGCCTCATGCATCACTTCGTACTGTGTACCACATGCCTTGCCTCTACCCAGGCTATGCTGCCACATACTATAGCTATGTTGGGACTAGTATTGGTAGATACGATTCAAACATGTACACACACTAGAGTAGTATATAAGGGCGTAAGTCCCAGCCAGAGAACTCTAGTCTAGTTCTCTTGGTCTTTATACCAAACACCCGACTCAGTTGGACTATAACTCCTAGTTTTCCCTCTTCACCCTAGTAGTTGTCAGATCTTTTCGATTCCCTAAAGCCTTTGGTTTTTTGGTTGTTTCACTTGTCCATAAAGACTTCTGCCTTGTTCCTGTTTTCAATTGTCTGGAGAAAAGCAGTGCAGCATCAACCTGAGGCATGAATGGTGGATACAATGTTCCTGCCAAGACCCACGGGATCATCCTGCACTGCCTCTATATACTGAGCTCTATCAATAACAACCCCATAGCTGTTGAGCCATGTAGGTGGAACATTATTGAAATCCATATCAGTATACTTGTTGAGTATGTGCTGGATGCAAAGATTTATTATGTGAGGGAAACATCAGATACAATGTTCTTGAGCATCATACAAAAATTCCCATTCAACTCTCAAAAGCTCGAAAAGGGTTCGTAATGCAGTGTTGTTGTTGGGTGCATTGTCCATTGTAAAATGGCCAATCTATGTGGCTTTGAGCAGACCATTTAAACTAAGACTCAAGATGGACCCACCTTTTTGACAGGAATTTCCACATTGCCAAGAATTTCAAGAATAATGTTGCTGAGTTATTCTCTTGAGTGCTCGCCAAGAATGTTACGCTAGGCCCGGGTAGGGACTGATGTAGGCTCAAAGGGATCGAGGCGTTAGCTAAGACAAGGAAGTCGAGAGGGGATTCCTTTGACTTAACAGAGACAAGAACACAGAGGGATACCCTTCTGTGGGCAAGATGAGAACATTGAGGGTCTTCCTTTGATGAGACAAGGTTTGAGTGCTTGGGACTTCCACAAGCCAAGGGAGCTGCAAAGGATGTTGCAGTGAATGTGGTAAGGACGAAGAGCACCTACTCAAAAGTAAGGCGAAGACTTAGAGAGATCCAAGGGCTGCGTCAAGGTATATTGAGCAGGTCAAAGTTAAAGAGTACATGTGGGGAGTCGTCTACTTAAATAGATGGAGACGCGGCGCACGGACCAAGCAGTGTTCATAGCGGAATTGCTAAGACGGATATAAAAGGAAAAGCTTAAGTTGTATGATAGGAAGGATGAGGCTGTGCAATGCTGCGCATGAACAGGAATAGACGTCCGTGAAAGGTAAGTGGGAACAGAATAAAGGTTACCATGTGCAGCATGTAAAAGAGAAGCTGCATTTAGGCGAAGGATGTTCCATGGGAACAGGGAGAAGGTTCTAGAATGTGAGAGATAGAACTTCGATAGAGGAAAAAGAAAAGAAATCGTAACATTCCCCCCCTACTAGATCCAAGACATCGACGAAGGACCATCTTTAATATCTGCAGACGGACCCGCACGGGGAATCACACATGTTACTCTGAGCAACACTGTCGAACTCATCCCATCCTTGAGTGTTGTCATCTTTGTACACGTCAGAGACAGGGGATTGTTCCCTTACTGAAGGGCGTCGGGTTGGATGAGGGTATGGAGAGTGGGAGCAGCAAGGAGGGGGAATAGGGACAGGAGAACGTCTAGTAGTTCCAGAGGGGCGGCGAGAAGACGATGCAAGAGGTTGGGAGCATCTGGAAGAACCGGAGGAGCGACAGGAAGAAGAGGACAATGTAGAGGGAGATGGCGGTGGTGGGAGGTGTCGGAGGGGGCATCGCTGCTGCGTATGACCAGGTTGCCATCTGAGGCAGGTGGGGCACTGATAGACTGGGCATGCGGTGCGGACGTGACCAAGGCGATGACATGAGAAGCACACTTGATTATAACAAGGGTGGATGCGAGGAAGAGGCACCATTTCATGACCTCTGGTCCACCAGGATTCTATCCATTGGTAAACGGCTTCCTCTTTGGTATTAAGAGGGGAAGAAGAGGCGGAGATGGATGACAACGATGTCCTGGTAGAGGGGGTGGTGACAAAGGAAGTGTGTGTAGATGGAGCGGTGAAGAAGGAAAGGGTAGAATCAGGGGAGTGTTGTTGGGCAAGTTCTTGCATATATCAGTCTATGTCGTCAAGGAATTCCAGCATTCCAAGCTGGTACATCATCATGAGGAGGGATCCTTCGATGTCTCGGTAGATGTCTCTGATGAGGCAGGAGTGCATTGCTTATAGGGGGGAATCGATGAGGTTGGTGGTAAGGAGTCGTAGGTGGGAGTTCTTTAGGAAAGCATGGCATAAGGCGAAAAGGGGAGAGCCCATGTCAAGGAAAGAATCGATGGAAACAGAGAAAGATGTGTCTTGAAGATAAGTGGAGAGGCAAAGGATGTCTGGGAAATCTGGGAAGTTGTTGTGGAGGCGGTTGGTGTAGAGGGAAATGGTTATGGAGTGAATAGGAGTAGCAATTGTAGCCAAAGACACAGGAGGAAAACTATCTGGTTCAGGAGTAGGAGAGAATCCCCATCCTGCCTGAGGTTCGGTAGATGAAGGACGAGAAATGTCGTTGACAATAGTATCATGGAGAGACGAAATTGTAGAGATGGAAGAGATGGTAGTTGCAGCATTGGGGGACATGGTGGTTTCAGTGGGAGTTGGGTGATGGTGAGAACGTGGAAGGGTGGAGTTTCTTATACAAGGTGAGAGCGGACTTCACATATTTCAAGTTCCGCTCAGCGACCCAGGAGTCTTCTTCAGCAGAGTATCCCTTCCATTGGATCAGGAAGGAGTGGGATTTCGGGGATCCCCAGTGATGTATGATCTTCTCAACTTCATATTCTTCTTCTCCATCGATAAGATCAGGAGGTGGCACAGGGAAGTTCCTTCCATGGACGGAGTTTTCTTTGTATGGCGATAGGAGAGAGGCATGGAAGACAGGATGGATCTTCCAGGTCTTTGGAAGGTGGAGTTGGTATACGATAGGAGATAGGACCTTTGTGATGGTAAAGGGTCCTTCGCGTTTCGGGGCAAATTTAGGGTTGGACACGAGGCATTTCAGATTCCTGGCTTCGAGCCAGACTTTGTCTCCTTTAGTGAAGGGTTTGAAACTACAGCGGGAACGAGAGGACATGACTTGGCGGGCGAGTTCGTGGGCAGCGAGGGCCTCATTTCGGGCAGCGAAGAGGGAATTAAGGCAAGCTTCTACTGCGGGAATGGAAGTATCGGCAATCACCGAAGGAAGGGCATGGGGTTCATATCCCATCATGAGATAGAACAGCGATTGGTTGGTGATGGAATGGGTGCTGTGATTGTGGGCAAATTTGGCGTGGGAGATAGAATCGGACCATGAGGTGGGGTTTGCGCCACAGAAGATGTGGAGATACGTCTCCACTTCTTGGTTAACATGTTCCGTTTCTCCATTGGACTGAGGGTGATATGCGGTGGATAGGGAAAGGTCGTACTTCAGGAGCTTTCCAAGCTCCTGGGCGAAGGCGGAGGTGAATTGAGGACCGCGATCGGAGATGACTTTGTCAAAAAGTCCAAAGCGAAGGTAAACTTTGTGGAAGAAAAGAGCAGCTACCCCTTCAGCAGTGATGGTTTTCTTGGTGGGGCAGAGAATTACCCCCTTCGTAAGCCCATGGTCTACCACGACCAATAGGGAATCAAAGCCTGCGGAAATAGGGAGATCAGTGATAAGATCGCAGGAAATTTGTTGGAATGGGCAAGTAGCAATGGATTTAATAGGGGTGACCGGGGGAACTGTAGGGTGGGTATTGACTTTGTTTTGTTGGCATACAGCACAGCCTTCAATATATTGTTGGACATAGGTGGCAAGACCAGGCCACCAGAACTCGGCAGTGACAAGTTGACGGGTTTTAAGGAAGCCGGGGTGACCGGCAGTTTCATGATCATGGCAGCATTGGAGGATGGAGTGGCGGAGGGAGTCATCAGGGGGAATATAAATATGACCCTTGTAGGTGAGGATACCACCTTCCATTTTCCAGTCGGCAAGGCAGGAACGGAGAGTAGCGGGAATGTTTTCCTGTAGCAACTGGAGAGTTTGGGTAACAAGGGAATGATTGGTGGAGGCGGATGCAATGCATCAAGAGAGGTCGGTGTCAATAAGATTAATGAAAAGGGACAGGGGGAGAAGGGTTACGCCTTCGTTGTTGGAATCGTCCTTAGAAAGGAGATCAGGACAGCAGGAGAGAGCATCGGGACCGGCGAGGAGTTTGCCAGGGACATGGATGATTTTAAGATCAAAGTCAGTGATGTCAAGGAGCCAATGGGCTTGGCGGCGGTTCAAATTTTGCGGTTGGCGAAATTATGTGAGGTTTTTATGGTCAGTGAAGACCTGTACTGGGAATAGGGAGTCATGGAGGTAATGGTGCCAGGATTTGAGAGCGCAGATGATGGTGAGGAGCTCGCGATTGTAGATGTCATAGTTTCGTTCGGTGGGAGAGAAGAACAGGAAGAGATAGGAGCAGGGGTGCCAGTCGCCATTGGGATCGGTTTGGAGGAGAATGGCCCCAGAGGCATACTTAGAGGCGTCAGTGGCAATGGCGAAGGGAGTGGCAAGGTTAGGGAGGTGAAGAATGGGTTTAGCGAGGAAAAGGCACTTGAGAGTGTCAAAGGCATTTTGATGTGCAGGGGTCCAGTTCCAGGTGAAGTCTTTCTTGGTAAGGTTGAGGAGGGGGTGAGTGACATTTGAGTAGTCAGCGATGAATCGTCGGTAGAAGTTGGCGAAGCTGAGGAAGGATCTAACATCCTTGACTTTGGTGGATGTCGGCCAGGAGGCTATGCCATCCAGTTTGATGGGATCCATGGCAAGTTGTCTGGGTTTGACGATCATTTCAAGGTATTCAACTTTGGAGGTGGTGAAGGTACATTTCTCGAGTTTGAGATGGAGGTTGAGCTCCTCCATGCATTTGAGGACTCGTTTAGTATGCTCCTCATGTAGGGATTCGTTGGGGGAGAAGATAAGGAGGTTATCCATATAGATGACGAGCCATTCTTCAGCGATCATGTCTTGGAAGGAATCGTTCATGAAGCGTTGGAATGTGGTGGAGGAATTGGTCAAGCCGAAGAACATGATGGTGGATTCAAAGAGTCCTTTATGGGTGATAAAGGCAGCTTTCCATTGGTGTCCGTCTTTGATATGAACATTGTTATATCCCCATCGGACGTCAAACTTAGTGAAGACCTTTGCATCGTGAAGTTTGTCAACAAGGTCAGAGATCAAGGGGAGGGGATAAGCGTCACGGATGGTGAGTTCATTGATGTATCGATAGTCTTGGCAGGGGTGGAGTCTGCCATCCTTCTTTTTGATGAAGAAGAAAGGGGATGCTTTGGGTAAATTGGAAGGGCGAATCTTCCCAGAAGCAAGGTTTTTGTCGATAAATGCCTCGGTGGCTTGGTGTTCTTCAGGGGAGAGAGGGTAGACTTTTCCAATTTTCGGGACAAAGGAGTCGTCGAGGTTGATCTCGTGATCATAGGGACGAGATGGGGGAACATGGTCGTTGGCTTCCTTGGAGAATACGGAGGCGAATTGGGAATATTCGGGGGGAAGGGTTTTCTTGGGTTTCGCCTTCTCGGCAGCCGCTGCGAGTTCTGTGGCGGTGGTGAGTTTTGCAACGAGGGGGGACCCGAGAGGAATGAAGCGAGACCCGCTTCAGACTACGTGGTCTAGGGTGGCTTTTTGGACGGTGTCTCCGACAAATTGGTTTTTGGTCCTCCATCCGTTGTAGGAATGGAGGTGGTTCTCAGTGACGAGATGGACATTGATGTGGCGAGGGGGTGGATTGGAGGGGCAGGTGAAACGGGATTCATATCGCTTGGTCTCCGTGGAGGAGATGACAAAGAGTTTCATGGATTGGTCGGTGGATTTGTCAAGGGAGAGGGTTCTTTTGGACCAATCGATGGAGGGATTGGCTTTTTCAAGTCAAGGGTGTCCGAGGAGAGCGTTCTCGTTTCTGAGATTAATAACGTGAAAGGTCACTTGTTGATTGATCCCTCCTACTTTGATGAACAAGGTAGAGGTAAAGAGGATAAGTCCTCTCGAGTTTGCTGAACTATTGGCGTTCTGAATGCAAAGTGGTTTGGCGAGGCGAGTGGTGGGTAGGCAATGTTTTCGAACAAAGCCCCAGTCAATGCAATTGATGCTAGCACCGCTATCAACAAGTGCTCGGGTTTCAATGGCTTTCAAGGTGTGCGTCGGGATGATCAGCTTCAAGGGGATTTGCATAGAGCGTGTAGCTTTTACTGATACATTGGCACTAGGAGAAGGGGGAGGTACTTGTGTCGAAGAAGCCCTCCCTTTTAAAAACCTGAATCTACAGTTTGGACAGTTTCATCATCCTCATCAATATCCTCTAGCTTGGGGAGTTCCTCACTCTCTACCTTTTTGACGGTAGGGCGAGGTTTCTGGGAAAAGGTGGGGCAGGAGGTACTGGTGTGGCTGGGTTTTTGGCAATGGAAGCAGAGTTTCTTTTCGATGCAGCATTTACGCTCATCGGGGGTTAATTTGGACACTTTGATGACATTGACGTCCATAGCATTGGGGTCGCGCATCTTGGCAGGGGAGGAAAAGGAATGGAACATTTGGTAAGAGGATTTTGAGTTCCTCTTGGCAATTTCTTCAGCGCATTCCCACTGGGTCTGGAAGGACACGGCTTTGTTGTACCAATCCTCTATTTTGGTAGGGATGGTGTCCATGGACATGATGTGTCGCATAAGTGCGGGGGGAATGCCAGCAGAGAAGTAGCCGATAAGGATGTTTTTGTCAGAGATTTCAGCGAGGGCGATGTTGTTTTTGAACGAGGAGATATATTCGACAAGGGAAGGGGAGTATGTGTTGTTTTTCGAGTTCTTAACCATGCGTTTGGTCGAGAGCCAGGAGATAGCATTGCCAGTGACATCGTGGTGTTTGAACGACTTCTCGAATTTTGAAATGAAGTCGGCGAAGGTTCCTAGGGAGATAGTTGTGCCAGTAATGGCAGCTTGGCGATAGATAGCAGCCCAAGTTTGGGCGGAGTCCTTGGTCATGTATGAGAGAGTGAAGGCGATCTTCTTTGCGTCATCATTGTAGACGGCTTGGTTGACAAGGAGGTAAAATTGGACGGAGTTAAGCCAGGGCATGGCTCTCTCGTAAGATCCATCAAAGGCTTCGGGCACTCCGATGCGAAGTTCAGTGGGTTTTGAGGAAGACATAGTGGGTGGTGGAGGGAAGCAGGAAAGGAGGGGAGTGGGTGGCAGCGGTGGAGGTAGAGGAAAAAGTGGGGCGGCAGCGGTCAGGGTTGGCAAAGGTGGTGTTGGTTCTCTTGGGATGGAGATTCCCATGGAGAACTGATGGGCAAGGTCACAAGTAAATTCTTCTTCCTAGGGGGAAAGAAGCGAAGTGTCAGGATCGAGGATTTCTTCTTCGAGGTCTGATCGGAACAGCTCAGGAGAAGATTCTACAGGGACAGGTTCCCGTGGCTGAAACCAGCGAGATGGGCGAGGGGTTCAGTGAGCAATGGTGGGAGACTACAGCGATGGTAGCTCCATTCAGGAGAACTTTGACCTTTTGTTACGCTAGGCCCGGGTAAGGACTGACGTAGGCTCAAAGGGGTCGAGGCGTTAGCTAAGACAAGGAAGTTGAGAGGGGATTCCTTCAACTTAACAGAGACAAGAACACAGAGGGATACCCTTCCGTGGGCAAGGATGAGAACGTTGAGGGTCTTCCTTTGACGAGATGAGGTTTGAGTGCTTGGGACTTCCACAAGCCAAGGGAGCTGCAAAGGATGTTGCAGTGAATGTGATAAGGAAGAAAAGCGCCTACTCAAAAGTAAGGCGAAGACTTAGAGAGATCCAAGGGCTGCGTCAAGGTATATTGAGCAGGTCGAAGTTAAAGAGTACATGTGGGGAGCTGTCTACTTAAATAGATGGAGACGCAGCGCACAGACCAAGCAGTGTCCATAGCGGAATTGCTAAGACAGATATAAAAGGAAAACCTTAAGTCATACGATAGAAAGGATGAGGCTGTGCAATGCTGCGCATGAACAGGAATAGACGTCCGTGAAAGGTAAGTGGGAACAGAATAAAGGTTACCATGTGCAGCATGTAAAAGAGAAGCTGTATTTAGGTGGAGGGTGTTCCACGGGAACAGGGAGAAGGTTCTAGAACATGAGAGATAGAACTTCAATAGAGGAAAAAGAAAAGAAATTGTAACAAAGAACATGGTGGAAAGCAACCAGCACAATCTTCATGAAGAAAGAATCAGTTTTCTCATCTTGGGCAATCTAGTGTGCTGTCATAGCAAGGTATGAGTTGAGATTATCTGAAGACCACATGTCTGTTGTGAATGAGATCTTGCCCACAGATTTCTAAGGAATATACTATGAGATGAATTCATAGGGATTGGTCAATAACTCACCTTCAGCTCCACCTTAATTGAGTCAAAACTCTTTTTCCAATTGGTCACAATAAGGTCATGCATCTTGGTATGATGTGAGATATCTGTGTCTTGTAAGTCCTGGCAGAGAACAAGGAGAAGTTGACGAAATGCAGGATATTTGATAATTGCCTGGCAAATAGGTGCAATGATCAGAAGTACACTATGAGAATGAGTGGTGTTACATATGTACTTCATCATATTTGACAATGAACTTGACCAGATAATCCTGCAGAACCAAAAGGGAGAATTCAGGTAAGGTCTGCTTTAGAACACTGACCAATGTCTATTGGCACACTGTCACCTGGTTGAAGTGGCAGTGCTTGCAGGAGGTTGTGAATGATAATCCCAGGTTTAAATAGGGTGAGTTTCAGGAAATTATACAAATGTCCTAAGAGAAATACAGTGTTCAGAAGCTTCAACTGTACTTTCCAACCATGCTTCCCAAGCATCTTCAGATATGTGAGCATGTGCTCCACTTCTAAGTGGTGTTGAAGTAGGCCATTGGTGGTTTTCATGCTGAATATCCCTTTGACCTCAATTGGTTTGCCATGCTGAGAAGCCTCCAAAGTACCTTTCCTACCAATCATCATTCCCAAGTTATCATATGAGACATGCACTGAAGATGAGACTTACTCACATGATAGGTACACAGTCCATTCCTTCTCCTTTCTGAAAAGTAACATATGTCATATGTGATGGTCTGGGACCTTCCTGACTAAGACATAGCTGAGGGATTGCTCAGATTAGTTTGAGTCGCATTGACAATTAAGGTGGCCACAGTATCTATGGTGCATGTTGTTGCTTGGTCATCAGGGGGCTCTGAGGAAGATTCAGAATTGGAAGCACCAAGAGGAGGGAAATTGTGATGAATGTCGAAAAATTCTCCCCCATTGTCATCATTGATATTCTGATATCATCCAGGTGTGTGATGTTGATGAATAGGACAAGTGGAAACAGGGACATCAGAGTTCAGTTCAGCATGTGGAGCTGAAATGTGAAGGCCATCCTGACAACCCCATTTGCGAGCTCCACAACCAGCCATGTGTGATGAGTCAACATAACACTTTTGGAGGAAAGGTGAATGAGAAGGTCTTGGTGTCAGCTGGAATATGGACTCATCAGCAATGAAATTTAAAGGAACAGAAATACCAAGCAGGAGGCTGGTAGGCTGTAGTGGCTAGCTAGGTGGTATGGGTCAGCTCACTTCTGGAGTGTGCTGCTTTATGGATCTTGTGGTTGTCAGGTCACAGCATGTTCAAGTGAAAAAGAAAAAAAGTGCTTGTTTCATACCAATACAGTCAGTAGTCTTGAATATTGATTAAACATAATGAACTGATTGGCCAGACTAATTCTGTTATGCTAGACCTGGGTAGGGGCTAATGTAGGCTCAAAGTGACAAAGACAAAGTCAAGGAGTCATAGGGCTTCAATGATGAGCAAGGGACTTGTAGGGCTTCTATGAGTACTCCTGACCAGCGGATTGCTTAGGCCAAAGAGTCAAAGGATGAGGGAAACAAAGAGTGCACACTCAGAAGTAGTACAATGACTTAGAGAGGTATGTAGGCTGCTTCAAGGGTAGTATTGAGTAGGCCAAAGTTAAGGAATACATATAAAGTATTGTCTATTTAAATAGTGGTGATGTGGCACACAGACCAAGCAGTGTTCTTAGTATGTATAAGGGCCAAGACAGATAAAAAGGGAAAGAGCTGGCCATGTGATAGAAGGGAAGAAGCTGTGCAGGGTTATGCATGAAATGGAAGGAGATCTGAGTAAGGCAAGTAGAAATGGAGTAAGGGTTACCATGCATAGCGTGTAGAAAGGAAGCTATGTTTAGGAAGAAGGCACTTTGTAGAAGTGGTAAGAATGTTCTGGAACAAGGTGGGAAGCTGATTGGAGATCAGTGGCATTAAGAAGAAAAAGGTACAGTATAAAAGAAATGAGAAATCATAACAGATTCATTATTTGCAAAGCGACAGTAAACATTCAGAGCATGCAAAACAAAAACAGAAAGCAGAGACAGATCATCTTCAAATGACTGAAATCAACAACACCTAAAAGTCAGCAATGAGACTCAAGCCTTTACTGTGCCATAATGTGCACCAAGTGACCTCAAGCCAAATACTGCCTATGTTTGCCTGGCAGCCTTTTGAGAACATGTATAATAGATCACAGATCGCAACGCAGTGACAGAACAGGAGAGGGAGGCACAAGCTGATGAAATATCAGATCCCAAATCAATTCCAGCATCTATGTATTCTTTGTCACTCGAGTGGGGGCACTTCTGTCCATGAAATTGCTCTTGGTACCATTCTTGGTACTGGTCATGAGCAGTCAGGCCAGCTGTGGATATAGAGCTAAGTTGAATGAGCTTCTAGTTGATGGAAAATAAAATGGCAGTGTTCTCTAACTCCATTGTATTGATGAATGGATTGAGTCTCTAGGAGAATGAGACAATAGCATCTCTCACTTTCAACAACCCCAAAGTAAGCATCTCTGTGACCTTCTTCAACTTGATGGAGGGAAACAGGGTCTGAATGGTGTCACATCAGAACCACCATGCAATTAATAAATGATAATGTGACAAGGGGGTGACTTACACCATGCACCTCACACATGTGATCAATCTCAATCTTGTCATCAGTGCCATCCTTCACCCACATGTAATAGTCTGCAGACATGGCATTGCACCACACATGCCCAGCAACCTTGATGCAAAGTGATTGCATTGTGGTGGGGGTGCAATTGTCCTTGAGGTCCAGGAAGCTCTTGGCATCATGGCACATATTCTCCTGGACAAAGTATTTCCATGTGTCTAAGTCCTCCAAATAATGGTAGCTAGATAAGTCCATGATGAGTATCACTTCAAGGAGGGAAACCTTGGGGTACACATCAATCTCCTTCTTCATCTTGTTCCACAGGTTAGTGTGATCCTGGGCGAAGGCACATTCAATTATGATGGGAATTTCTGGGGTCTTGAGGCCAGGTAGGGATGAGAGAAAAAGGATGAGGTCAGTGGTTGCTGTAAATCCATTTGTTGGTGGTTGAAATAGTAGGTTCATTTCAACCTTGGCATGAAGTGTGCATTTGTCATATGAGAGACTGTATAATGCATCACAGACACAATCCCTGAAATTGGTAAGGGGTATCTTGTAAATGGAGTGCATAGAAATGATTTATATATTATAGATATTCTTTTTGATCTACACCTGCCTTTATACAATCAGCCAATGGCTGAAGAGGATGAGGTCAGACATGTGCCTCCTATCTATCTGCATGAATGACACCCTCAGGTGGATAACATTGATGGAGACCTTTGGGATATGCCAGTCATTCCTGGTTTACCAGAACAACCACCTCCTAGAAGGAGAATTGATCCTAATGGGAATGTTGTTCATTTTGAGCCTGGAGTCTATGGATGACAATCCATAGACAATCATTCCATGACACATTGTGCCTTAAGGGCACCCCACATGGGACAGATCACTGATGCAGAACTCAATCAGATCTTACCTCATGTCATTGACACGGTCCTTATAGGAAATCTGGAGACTGAACAACCACATCAGGAATTACATTGCCATTTATGACCATTGGTACTGCCATCCACATATAATCCCCCCAGACTGCAACATGCACACCAACGTGGACCCTGTTGACCTGCATGAAAAAGAATCCATGCAAAGTCAGACAGTATATCTGAAAGAGTAGAATCCCATCCCACCTTGTGGATGAAATCTCTCAATGTAATAGGGATAGATGACCATAAGTGCCATCTACATATTCCTCAAGTTTCATATCATTTCACCAAAGGATAGTGGAGTTATGAATATATTTCTCCCTATCATAGTTACTGGTAGTATGCACTGCATATATGTATACATCGGATCCAAGTTTCCATATTTGGCACCTCTCCCACAGTCCGACTGCTTAGCTAATATAGGTCCACATGACCAATAGCATAGGATACCTATATCTGTTTTCTTTTCTATTTTCTGACCATAGGCTACTGTGAAATTAAATGTTTTCTCCAACTTAACCTCAAATATCACTCACTGCTGCATAGCAGAACTATATATTTATTACCCTTGTAACTACTAAGTACATAGCTAAGTGCCAGAGAGAGACTGATCATGCACAGCATTTTCTTGCATAGCATGAGTCAGGATGAGTCACATAACTGGTATTGGTCAGCAATCCCTTGGCATTTGTAAGCAGCCACAGATTCCTGATTGGCTAGCACTGCCACTGTAAATATGTATAAAAGGAGAGTGTTTCTGCCACCAAGGAGTAAGGAGGGCCTATTAGACAAAATAGAAGGCAATCTCAGTGAAGATCCCCTAAGCCTCCAAGTCAATACTATCCTACAGGTACCTAAGAAAGGACCTCTAGTAGGCTATTTACTTCGCTCTAGCACAGTTAGAATATTGTTAGGAGTAAAGGCTTGAATCCATAGTTAAAACAAGTCACATAGGACACCTTTTGGGAGAAAACCCTAAATTGGACAACAAAAGGGAGCAGATCCCCAGCAATACCTTCTGCTAGTGCCATTGCTATTACTTCCCTAACTGACTATCCACCTCAAGGGATAAACAGTAGCACAGTTAGTAGGCTAGGAACCACAACTCCTTACGTTTGCAATACAATTGAGTTAGGAAACAAATTTGTGCAACCTAAGTGATTTGTACAAACCCCCAGCTTTGCAGCATATCACTAGAAACAGCCTCCAATAAGCTGCTCACTTATTCCTATCACTAGGATTGCCTTATCCTATACTTTTCCTTACAATTGAACCCATTGTATCCAGCAACCTGAGTGTTGACTAGGATATCATTACTGACCAGACACATAGTCTGAAGCTTCTTCAATACTGATCTTGGCAACAACTGTTGAGGATCAGCAAACAACACAGACTACTGGTACACTAAGTTACTCACCAATTCACATCCAGTGTTACTAGGACTGTTTTGTCTAGAAGATACTTATTCCTAGCTTCTAGTGTTCTATCCATGGAGGAAACAGGCAGTTGTCTGGAGAGCCTCTTGTTTTAGAAGTTCTTTGCTTGTTTTTTAGAAAGAAGTCATCATTGGAACACTCACAGAGCACCAGGTATACATATTTGATCACATGGAACCAGAGGAGGGCAGAGCTCTGCATCTGCACTGCTGAAACCAGTATCACACAAAAACTGATGCATATTACCCAATGGTGAACATGGGGTACACAGGTTGGGAAGCAGTCATCCATGCCATCGATCTGCTAGAGCTAGGCCTACCAGCTTCATCCAATGACAAGGCCTTTCTTCTGAGAGGCTATAAAAAAGAGACAATTGGTTCCATATAAGAAGGCAATGGATTTCCTTTTCCTGGATCTGACGAGTTTCCATCTTTACTTCATTTACAAGGTGATGAAATTCTACTGTCAGATCAGCAACCTTTAAACCCTTATTTTCCTTCATTTAACCATTCTTGCCTTCTGAACGAGCTGGAAACCTTCATGGTTCCAGATTTCACTGTCCATGACTTTCAGTCACCAGTGGACTCATGAAGGGCTTCACCCTTCTATAACCCTCACCATGACCTGCTGGTTACCTACGTCTGGAATAAGGCAAGGGACAAGATTTCTAGGCAAGCTTTTTATACATAAGTTAGTAGACCCTTATGTCTCTTTTCAGGTGGCACAAGCAAAAGCATCTCTTTTGGAGCATATTGAGGCCCTTGAATCATGGCTCACCACATTTGAGGATGAATACATCCAAGATGCCATCATGGAGCAAGTAAACATCACTCAGATACATATACTCAATGCACAGATGATTAAGGGGAAAAAGTGCAAGCTCAAAATGGAGGCATGAATGACCATGTTCTCCAAGTACCCAAAGTCATTCAAACGCAGAGTACCTCTGATGTGGCCACTCCTAACATCCTTAGGAGATCCATATATATGCAATGTGCCTCTAAGCACTGCAACTTGCCACCTGTCCCTCTTTTATACCTATGAAGACATAAATGATCTTGTACCTGATGTATACCTTCCTTACCATGGACACATATTATGTGGTTTCAAAGAGGACAATGTAATAGTGTGGAATACCCACTATTTTGATGATTTGTTCTTTTTGGAAATGGAAGAGAATGTAAGGAAAACAAGGGTTCCCTATATACCTGAACTGCCTATAGGGTTTAAACCTTGGATTTATCTGAGTGATTCTCCAATTATCCCAAAGCTTTCTCCTATCCAAGTGGCACATTCTTCATTCATTCTAACAAATTGTTAGATATTACTAATCTTATAATTTTGGGTCTTCTCTAGTTTTTTGAAACATGTCTTCCAAAGACTTTGGATCTGGTGGCATCATCAAGAACATTCTCATTTTAGAAGGAACTTCCAATTACCATGTCTGGTTGGATTCCATTCAATCTTTTCTCATGATGCTGAAAGTATGGAGAATCGCCTCTAATGTATCCAAGATTCCTTCTGGGACTCACCTGCCTCATGTCCCTGACATATGACTTTTCAACACAGAGTTATCTTCCTATATATGAAGGAAGATCTTCATACTGCTGTCGAGAAAACTTACAACAACACTTATAATTCCTTGTCCAATAAAACCCTAGAAAACCTCAAAGCACTTTATGCAACTACCAGACCTACCAGTCAGTTCTACCTTTTCTGCAAAATAGTTAACTGGCAGATGGGATTGGAAGATGCTTCAGCAGAGGTGGCATACCTCATTGATCTATTCTCATGCCTTAGAGGCACAGGTCTTACTCTCCCTGATAACCTAAAGGCCATGTTAATTTGTATAGGACTTGGTGATAACTATTCCAATCTTGTCACCACCACTATCCATACAATTAGTACTATTAATTTCATACCAGATAAGCTTATTTCAATGATTCTTGCTGAGTTGCAACGATGAGGCACATCCCTTGCTAATCGCATTTCTGCTGATAAGGCCACAACCATTAAAAAGGCCTCCTCGCAATGCTGCAAGATCTGTCATGGATCTTTCCACACAAAAGAAACTATTGGAAGCTATCTGGTAAACCAGGAACTTCCAGGAATCCTGGTAACCAGGGTATCCAACAACAGAAGAAGCAGCAGAATCAGCAATCTGAAAACCAGAATGCTGAAGGGAAGAAAAAACAGAAAGGTAAAAGCAAAGGAAAGGGGAAACCCAACAAAGGAAAGGGAAAAGCTAATGAGACACATGTTGCCGATGAGGCCATGGTACTTGATCTGGATAATATTGCTGATAACCAATCAAATGTAACCATTACGATGGAAAACTATCCATCTTTTGACACTCACTTCCTGGCTAAACCAGATGATAAGGAAGAACATCTTGATTGGGGTGATAACAATGATGAAATGGAGATGGCCCCCATTGCTTCCACTTTCTTTCACAGGATGTCCTTCTAAGTGAGGTCTACTCACAAAAGGACATAAAAAGAATGTAGATATAAAAGGTGAAAATTGCTATGGGAATTATGACAGGAATGCTGATGGAACATAAAAACATGGCCTTAGAACCCACTTGGCAATCTGGAATAGCCAGATGCCATTTGACAAGAATACCAGCTATGTAGGCCCAACATATGATGACTATAAGAATGGATATGGTTCCTGCTATGCCATGACCCTCCTCATTTCATACCTGCCCCAGGATTGGAGGCAGCAGTATGCAACATAGCTGAAGTTTACAGGACTGTCCTTTTCTACCCCTCCTAATGGCCATCCTTGACAGTTTGCTTATCAAAAGATGACTTTGCAATTGACATATCCCTCTGTTTTGGCTTTGCCTCCTTGGGTGGCATATATGGAAAGATAGACAAGGCAGGAGCAGACATAATGAGGCATGCAGGTATCAGCTCCATTGCCAGATGGGTGGATAACCATATATTCTTTTGCATTTGCCATGAGCACCTCCCGGCATATAATCACCTTCATATTTACTAGCTAAACAGATTTTGGATCAGGGGAGCTACTTCACTGAGGGTGGTCATTCATGGTTCATAGTGGAAAGCTTCCCAATGACCAAATAGAGGAGTTTGATGAGGACATGTCATGTCCCCTCAAAGACCTGCCATGATCATCCCCTTGATCTGACTATGACCAGCAATTCTGCTATAATATTAAGGACATTGATGACATTTCAAACTAACTTGGGATACCTTGGGAGCTATCCAAGGACATCCCCTTCTCTTTCTAGCCCACATTCATAGGCCTAATTTGAAATTTGGATGCATGCACGGTCACACTTATCAACACCAAGCATGTGAAATATGTCAATGCCATCAATGCCTGGGAGGGAATGCAAACTCACATGCTAGAAGAGGTGCAGAAATTACATGGTAAATTACTTCATGTATCAATTGTCTTCCTGGCTGGGCATGCCCATCTTGTCAACCTCAAGGCAATGCTGGCAATTTTTGGCAACAATCTTTTTATGCCCCCCACATGCAACCCCAGAGGACATCAACTGGCGGAAGTGCACACGTACCACCCTTCCATTATCATCTGCTCCCCTTCTTGGACTCCAACAAGTGCACAATTTCTATGCCTTCTCTAATGTCAGTTCAATCACTGGAATTGTTATGCGGGGCGTACCAATCGAAGTTGAGCACAAGGTCAAGTGTCTCGACGGAGGTACTCATGGAGAGACACAACGTCGTCGAGCACTACTAGGGTTCTTGGATCTAGGTCTCAGGCGAACGGCGTGAGGATTCGAGAAGATACGCTTGTATTGCGTAGATCGAGAATAAGGAGTAGTTACATGGCAGCGACAACTATATACCAAAGGACGCGTAAGCGTGGAACATCACCGAAGGTGATGGAAATGACGCGTAAGCATGGAACTCTCTGGAATGTCATAGAAAGTGATGAGTAATGGGGATTACGTAGCTAGTGCGAGAGAACTAGCTAGAGGAGGGAACGCTGTCCAAGAGTAAAGAAAGAAAAGAATATACCTCTCCCGGTGGGACTAGAAGGAGAACGGTGTGAGGTCTTTACAAGAGAATAAGAGAGACACTACTGCCATCAAAGAGATGGAGACAGTGAATCCATCTAAGGGAGAACATGCCGGGTCCAGCGGAGACGCAATGATGGAAAGAGAAAAGGAACAAACACGTATAGAGAAGTAAAACTGTAACAGGAATTGGCATGACCATTAGTGAGCAGTGGTGAGCTTTGCTCCTCAAACCCAGTTGGTTTGCTGATAGCCACAATATCAGATAGGCAGAGAGTGTTGGGTTTGAGCTCCTCATCTGCACAATCATCAGTGCTTATCCCCCCCATCTTCATTTTAAGGTTTTTGGAGACAACAGCAGTATGGTCAATAGGTGGGCAAACAGTGGAAGCAGAAGCAAATCAGTTAATGACACCTTCAAGCAATTACAACTACTTTTATAGGACACTGGATATGGGGTCATTGCGCAGTACACACCCAGCACTGAAAACCCTGCTGACCACCCCTTCTGGGGCATATTTGTCTTCCCACATCTTCTCCTGCTAAGAATTCCCATCCTCCCTGCCCTTGTCCCGTTCATCAAAGATTGCAACATCCATAGTACCCCTGCCCAGCCCACTTATCCTTCATGACATCCATCCTCAGTGAAAACAATCAAGCCATTCAAGCACTACTGCTGCCCAAAAAATAGTGGGAATCAGCCCCATCATGACCCAATCCAGCTCTCCATCCCTCCCTATTGTGCCCAGCATGCCTGGTGAGGAATCACCTTCAGCTATGGCTACCTATAAAGCCGCACTCTACCTCAAACCCTCAATCAGCCTTGGTAGAGGCAGACATCAAGCAGATTTACAATGTCATATTGTACACATGGGCAGACAGCACAAAAGAGGCATACAGATCAGGTCTCCAGAACTTCCAGATCTTTTGTGACAATAAAGGTGTTCTGCAGCTCTAGTATGGCCCCACTGAAACCTTTGTCATTGCTGCTTTCATATTCATCCTCGGGGGCTTCTATTTGGGTAGTGCAGTAGCCAACTACATGAGCAGTATTCATGCCTAACACACCCTCTATGATCTCAACTGGTCCCTCCATAACAATAAAGTTGATGCCCTCCTCAAAGCTGCCTTATCCCTTGTCTCCTTTCTGATCCAAATGTACCCCATGTGAACCCTACACCATAGACACCCTAGTCATAATTTGGAACCACCTTGACCTCTCCATGCCATGGTCTTTGTGTATCTCATGGTGACCTTCTATACAACTGGGCACATGGGTGAGCTCACTGTAAAAACTCCAATCTTTCAATCCCCTCACTCACATCAAACCTGCTGACGTCTTATTGGCAGTGCAATAGGATCACCAAGGCAACATGGTTATGAATTTTCATTTGTCCAGAATGAAATCAGCTCTATCTGGGGAGGACATCAGCTGGACCAAGCACATTGGCCATTTCAATTCTCAAGCTGTGCTTGAAAACCACATGTCTGTCAATGTGCCCCCCTGAGACAGAGCACTTTTTGTGTACCAACATGGCAAAGGTCATGTCCCCCTTACCTATAGCAAATTCCTGTCCCTCAAAGCATCTGTCCTCAAAGCATCATGTGGGCCACCCTTATATGGTCATGGCATCCGCATTGGATCCACCCTTGAATACCTCTTGCACACTGTTCCCTTTGACATCATCAAGGTCAAAGGCAGATGAGGAAGTGATGGTTTTCTTGTGTACCTTCACCGACATGCCCAAATTCTCACCCCTTACATTCAAGCTCAACCTGCCCTGCATGAGGCTTTCCTTAGACTAACCCTCCCACCCATTTGATAGTCAGGGCGAGTCATCTTGTCCCCCATCTCCTAGTCCATGGGTCTCTGGCTCTTGCACCAGGCATCATCAGATGACTACTTTCATGGATCAGCAGCTCACCACAGCCCCAGGTTGCTTCAGAGCCGGACATTGCTCTACACTGCCACTCACTTTCCCCCTCATATCATACCACACTTGTGTCATTTCCAATTCATCCAATCTATTTATAGTATATACATTACATAAATACACATCTCCCCTAATCCAACCAGACCATGAATTCCCAAGTGTCAGCCAAAAGAATGAAATAATATCTGACAGTTCTGTAATGGTTTTTCATTATCAAAGATGAAATGATGTGATGTAGAGAACATCAGTATTGTAACAAATTATACTTACCATAACTTATGTACAGACTAGTAGTTATACTTATAATGCTTACCATTGGGACCACATCAGTAAAACACTGGTTTTTGCATAGACCCATAGACCTGTACAGATGTACAGAATTTTCATACTATTGACTGTCAATTTGTTAATTAATGTGAGTGCAAGTAAAATATGCATTATGCTTGTGAAAAAGTGTGGTTAAGGGATAGCAAGGATGTAGTGAAAAGTAGTAAAGTGGACTTAGAATGTGGTCACAAAGTGTAGAAAAAATGCAGTGAAAATGCAGTGAAAGAGTATAGCAAAAGTGTAATGAAAAATGCAGTCAAAAAGTATAGCATAGATCTAGAATTACATGGCAAAAGAAAGGTAGGTCAGAGTGTGGGAAAATTGATGACTAAGATGTCCAAAAAGTACCACATCATTAGTCTCAGATCCATTCGTTGTGGTGACAAGCAGAGTTAGAAGAATCTCCACAGAGAACTCACCATAATATCTAGTGCATTTAGTATGGTGAACCCATCATATGTCACACTCAGATAACATGTGATCAATACAGTTGGGGACAATTAAACCCCTCCCATTTGGTATAATGCTGGAATTTGTTTTAGGCCAAACAGAGTCCTGCAGTTGGACTTAGGTTGTTGAAATATGCTTTCAAACACACATCTAATGTGTTTTCCACAATGTTTTTGGACCACCAAATTTTGGGGATTTTTGAACAAATATTTTAGTCTAATTATGGATTGAATACTGCCTCAATCACCATCATGGCACATTGAGACACTTGTCAGTGCTGTTTCTGTTCCTGCAAAGCCCAATCAGCACCTTTTCCTGAAAGTCCCAGTTGGTAGGCACTCAAAAAGCAGTATGACCAATTGATAAACAGCCAAATCACCTCAGTAGGACATGAATTATGCACACTGATTACAGCTTTCTTTGCTGCTGCAAAGTTTGCCTTAATTATGTGACAATAATGGTATTTGCACCAGCCCTAGTACTGTCATGAGAATTCAGCAAGCATTTCTAATGTGGATAATAAAGAACCTCACCATTTCTATCAGGTTGAGTTCACAATGAAACTTTGGCAGGAAGATACACTCGTGACCTGCATCTTTAATAAGTTGTTCAAGCATCAAAGTCTAGTTACAAAAATCTTCCTGCTAACTCAACATCCTAGCCATGCAACAACCTGTGCTTTCGAAAGGGCAGACAGGAGAACAATTTGCCTGTAAACCTTGAATATTGAATCCCCATTCATTGAGCACTGTTTTCAGGCCTTTTGGCTGATCATGTGAAGTTGTCATTGTCTGGATGAGTCCACATTTCATGGGATCTGGATTCAATTGAGGAATAACTGTGTTGCACTGCTTGCATTGTTTTCCACCATCAGAGGGATTTATGTCAAATGCACATAAGGCATTGGGGGGTAATGAAGCATGGGCTAATGAATTATCAAAAATAAATAAGGCTTGAATATCAGGCCCATTAGCTTCTTCATGAATCTTGATTGCAGCTTTGACCTGCTTGAGAAGGTTTTTGTATGTCCATCAGGATTCACCATATATCCTTAATGATTTCATTATTATTGCCTTGTAGGACAAAGTCAACCATCCTCCTCATTGACAAAATTGGAGATGTGGATGGTCCAACCTTTGCCTTTTTGATGCAGGACCTGTTCACCAGGATGAAGCCTATGGAACTTAGTAAAATATTGAACTTGAACAGGACATTGCCAATGGAACATACCAGGCACTTTGCATGTTATCATTTGTATAGAAACAGCACTCATAATGGTAATATGGCTTGATGCATTGCTTGCCAGGCTCAAAAGTTGGTTCAACATGCACAAGTTCAGGACCTTCAAATTTTACCATATGACACTTGGATGCAAGCATTGCAGGCAGATATATTTTGGTATGATATTTTACAATACTGTCACATTCATGACCATTCATGTAAACACTCTTCCAGATTGTAGTGCATCACCAACCAAGTTTGATCAGCCATCGATGAGTGGTATGCAAGCTAATGGATTGTTTTGGCATGATTCTGAGTTCAGGAAAGATAACCATCTTGACTGCTTGCTGCAATTTGTGGAGGGTGACCTAATCAATTGGTATGTTTGACAGTCACATTCGACAATGGGCCTGGACTGATTCATTGTGAAGGAATGAGCAAGCCTGCTGTTTTCCATCTCATTTCTCTTGTGGAAGTTGCTCAAAGATTTGATAATAACATGCCAATGCATAGATACAGCATGTGAATCAAGTCCCAGTGCCTTCTAGCCACTAATTCGCTATTTCAATACTTGCAGCAATATGAGAGAGGCCCTTCAAGCAAAGGGTGGCAAAGTTCAAAAGAACCATAAGCTGGTTAACTTGCAAAAGAGATAAAGTCTTGTGTTTATTCTTTTTAATTTGCTCATGAAGTGTTGTCCAGTCCTTGATATCAGCAGTGGGCCCTCGAATCACATTGTCAAGTTTGTCTTCCCAATCCTCAGCCTTGCCTTTATCTTTCGGGCCCATCAAGACTTCATTGTCTCCCACAGCAGCCTTCAAGTTCAACTTATTTGCCAGGCTCACTGTGTTTAGCTGTTCTGCCAGCTTGTTAGGCTCATGGTCCTCCAAGTTGTTGAATTGTGGTGAGCTTGGCTCTTCTTCATCTGGCAGTTGTTCGGATGCCTCAGCAGACAAATCTGAGAGCACAGCAGCTGGTCACACCCTTGGTAGCAAATAGACTGGCTCCAGGCAAGATTGGAGCTCTTGCCCATGGGCATCACTGTCATTTGAAGCTATTGCAACAATGGCCAACAACAAACCCACAGCAGTTATTTCTCTTGTGAAACCAAATACATTAAGAGCAGTTTGGGTCCTCTACTGTGTCCTGTAGCATTCCTGGGTTCACTTTGATTTTTTCATAACATCTGGACCCTTTTAGCATGTCTTTGGACAAGCTGATTTCATTTAGGTGAGCAATATTTGATTTCTCAAGTATTGGGCACTTATGCCTACATGCTGCTTCTTGCTTCTGCTTTTTTCTTTGCAGCATTTCTGGGATCCACTTTGGATACTTCCCATCTTCTTTCTCAACCATATATGTAAGTTTCTTTCCAAATTCCTTGTCCTCCAAGATTCCTAACTTAATCTCCTTATCAATATCAGACACATCTGAGTTGTCAGTGTTATCATAAGCTTTCTTAAAGTTGATTTTCAAGCTGTCAAAGGATACAACAAAGTTATCCCTCAAAGTGTTCATCTAATTCTGAGTCATGTTGATCTGAGTCACACAAGGAGCAGCAGCTTGTCTATGGAGCCCAGAGCTATTCCTTGGTCTTTTCTTTGGTTGACCGCAGGATATTGTACATGTCAGAGGTATTAACGTTATTTCATCATCATTGATACTTAGCTTTCATTTGCTGCCAGGCCATTTCCTGCTCAGCAAAAGGGGTTAATTGTACACTTTTTCATAATTTTAGAGATTTTTGGAGGGCTCCATCAAATGTTTAGTATATTAGGGATATCATAACTATATTTTTGGACAATCCAGTCATGCAACTATCAAGTACAGAGCCTAAACATGTAGGGTAAATGAAATACAGTTATTCCAACTAAGTGTAGCAGCTACAAAATTTCACCAGTCAAACTTACTGAGTTTGCTTGTTCCTGACTGTAGTACTACTAAGTGTGACTGCAAGCTAGTTACCAGCACACTCCTTCCTCCTATGGTCTATACCACAATCAGATTACAGTACATATATGCTAGATACCTAATCAGGCTAATGGTACCTGTGACAACCAGTGACCAGTAATACATGGGGGATTTGGTGTACTAAATGCACCAGATGTTTTGGTATGGTTTCCATTGTGGCAGTTTTCAAACTCCTAAACTCCACAACAAATATATGGGTCCAAGAGTACCATATCATCATATTTGACTTAGTGTTTCTCACCACCATTATTCCCATCTCTTTACTTTTACTTTTACTTTTTCTTCTTTTTGCTCTGTCTCTACTCTTTGCTCTTTGCTCTCTGTACTCTGTCTCTTGTCAGATATATTGCATACTTAGGTATGAGCCAGTGTGTTGGCTCAGATGCCTTATCTGTAGTTACATATACATGTATATGTATGTATGTATTGATGTCTGCTTACATTGGGTTTTCAATAGATTCTTTTTTTGGCTTTAATTTCCAATGAAAAGATATTGTGATTAATTCTGTTTGTATATATGCTTGTGTATATAGGTTGGATATATCTACTTCTATATATATTGGCTGTAGGCTATGTAGTGTATGTGCTCAATGAGCAGCTGTAGTGCAAAGCTACAGCAACACCAGCTATCTGTTTTCCAATATCCAATGCCAGAAAGACACTATATATGCATCTGTCAAAAGTTCTGATTTGGCCAGCTGCACCATGTTTTGAAGGCAATATGGTATTGTCATCTTGCTGTTGCCAATAACAATGCAGAGAAGTAGTAAATCCTCCATGCATAGGATTCCTCAAAATTAGCAAGATGCTGGCCCAAGTAGCAGCATGAGTGCCAACATGCTTAAATGAAACACTCATATCCAAACTCATTCACCTGAAGATGATGATATTCAGTTGGCATGGAAACATCCAAAATAAGCATCTAATGTATGTTCAGTTTCCTCTAGTATTCATACAAAGTCCTAAGGCTTGAATGTTTATAGTATGATGATGAGTTCAATATCAATAAATTGCTTCAGGTCTCTCTAAGCCAGTCTCCCTTCCCCTTCCACTTTTGTTACAGACATATATTATTTTCCCAGATTTTTTCCACTTTTTCTAGAACTTCTAGAATGACTTTTGTATTTAGCCCCTATTTATTTGCCCCTATCACCTGAGACCATCAAATGCTCAAGTCTGGTCACAAGTCCAGACCTACTTGCCTTATGGCAAACACATGTTTTGCTATATACCTCATGGTCACCTCATGTTGGCTTTGCCAATTACATATGGTGCACAGCTGTACACATGTTTGCCTCATGGTTGATACATGGGAATGGTCGACACATGGGCACTGCCTACCTCACCCTCTCCTCATGGTCAGCTTCTCTTCCATTCAAAAGCTTCACTGATACACCCCTTGCCCTCATGTACAACTCATTGCATAGTCATGTAGCATAGCATATTGTACAATCTAGTATACACTTATCCCCAATACAGGCATCCTGGATGCCTATGCTACACACAGATATTATGGCCACTTATGTCAGCAAGCACATCCAGAATCCAACATAAGCAGCCACAACAGCCATGTATATGTTGGGCATCTAGGATATCTGTGCCAGGGCTTTCATTTGTGAGCTGACATACATAAGTGGCCACAACATTACCCTGTGTTCTAGACATCCAGGAAGTTGTCCATGCCATATGCCAAAGGAAAGTGCTGTATGTAGTAGAATTCTGCAAGTAGCTTCAGAATGGAATGATGGTTCTGTTGATAAGCTGGGCACTCGGAATTAGTGGGATAGTATTAATGAATGGTTGATTACTGTCAATATGTGCTGAGTTCTTAACATGTCAAAATGTTACATAGATTCAGTTGGATTGTGACATGTTGCACAGGTATCCTGGATGCCCACCATGCACACATGGGTGGTATAGTCACTGCCACTTATGTCAGCTTCCAGCTGTATACCTTCTAGATGTTTAGGCCACCTACCATACACATGAACAGTAGTTAAAATGGGACATCCAAGCAATATACTCTTCAGAAAATCCTACCTTGTATTCTCAGACAACAGACAGCTACCATACTCAGATGATATGACAGGTATTGTCTGAATTTGAGTACTATATATACAAGCCATCTCACTACTAAATAATGAACTAACTCAAGCTTACACAACACCAGCCCATAAGGTGGTGGTGCAAGGGGGTTGTGCATGTGTATGTGCTTGCACATTTGTGTGACATCAGTTGTTGAGGGTGGATGAGCAATTATGGCTAGAGGAGAGGCAGTTGGCAGGCATGATAGCAGGTTGAACATGCAGTGCAAGGGAAATGTGAGCATGTGAGCAAGGAGGAGGATGAAGATTTGACCACCTTGAGGACAGTGGGGGAGTTGGGTTTAGGCCTTGAAATGCAGACATGGCTCCAAGTGTGATGTTGAAATGCATGAGTGCTGATGGGGAATTGTGTAGGCATTTCCAACAAGCGATGGCAGCATTTAATTATAAGCTGTACACTTCTGACTTTCTGAGTTCCAAACTTGGAATAATTAGTAATGGAGGGGTTTGTAATGGATCAACAACCAAAATGGTAGTTGGAAGAAGTGAAGCAAAGCTGTGTTTGGATATGGTGGACATTGAAGCTGTGCTCATACGTAAGATATAGAATCAGAATAAGATATATAGCAGGACCAGGACAAAAGGAGAACATAATGGTATAGTAGACTAATGAGAACACACTGGAGTTGGCATGTCAGGACCAGAGATGATTCCAGAGGATTGGAGTTGAAATACAGTATATGATAGAAAGCCCTAAATTGGACAACAAAAGGGAATAGATCTTCAGCAATACAACCTACTAGTTCTACTACAAACCTTGCTACTTTCACTGACTATCCACTAAGGGGTAAGAGGCACAATAATTAGGCTTGAAACCACAACTCCTTATGTTTGCAATACACTTGAGTTTGAAGACCATTTTGTGTAAACTAAGAGCCTTGTATGAACACCCCATTAATACACTATATTGTAGGAGTAATCTCCATAAATCTGC
Organism: Xerocomellus dryophilus; assembly: GCA_038089495.1. Lineage (NCBI taxonomy): Eukaryota > Fungi > Basidiomycota > Agaricomycetes > Boletales > Boletaceae > Xerocomellus > Xerocomellus dryophilus. The sequence goes on from JBBPKY010000280.1 coordinate 28,073, forward strand.
TGACTAATCACTAGGATTACTTATTCTACACTTCTATTCAATTGAGCTTAAACCATTATATCCAATAACTTGAGGTTGGCTAGTATATTATTACTGACCAGACACTTTAGTCTGAAGTATTTCAACTTTCAAGATTTGATCACTTTTCCACAGTGCAAATCTCTGGGTATTCCAGGATTATATAGTCCATTATGGTGGAATATCTGCACAAATAATACATTACAAAATAATTAGCCTGTTGTGTGACAAATTTGACCTTGCCACAAGCTTTTGGACAGTCCATTGTGAAATTTCTATCTGTCACACCATTTCTTTCCCCCATCACACGTAAAAAGGTACTGGGTGTGCAGGTTGAGGAAGAGTGTGTGGAGATGCATCATGGCGAGCCAATCATGGGAGAGAGATGGAATGCAAGCACACACATGCACTTGATGACATCAACCAAGGAAACCAGTCAGTGCACCTCATGTAATGGAGACAACATATCTGAGGAATCCCCAGCACCAGCTCTACCATCCGAAAAGCCTATGCAATGAACAAATGAGCCCCCAAGTGCTGAGCTTGAGGAGAAGTGGAAATCAGCCATGAGCTGAGATGTTGGGCCTGCCAGGGACAAGACAGACATGCCAGGAGTGTCAGGGAGTAATGCAGATGCTGGAAACCAGTTCTCAGCTGGATAATACTTGGAGAGCAGGGATTGAGAGCACTCTCTAGGGAACACTGGGTTATACTACAGGCCCAGGAGGGCACTTGGAGCTGCAGGGGGAGCCGAGAGGTGTCAAGGATGATAGGAGTGGCCAGAAGATTTCTGACAGCGCTGGACACAACAGGATATGTCCCGGAAGCATTAGGAACCAGTACGTTGGCAATACAAACATGTCATCCAGAAGGTCAATCAGGCAAGTGAGCACTTCAGGTTACCCCCCCACTGAAGCCATTGGCTACATCTTTTATTACCAAAAGATGAGGCCAATTGTTACAATTTTCCTCCTTCATACTCGTGTCTTCCTACTTTCGTTCCTTCGTCGCATACCCTCTGGGCCGGGTATGTTTTCTCTTCATTGGACTCATAGTCTTCTTCTCTTCGATGGGAGTACTATTTCCCTCACTATTCTGTGATTACCTCACGCCGTTACCTTTTACTACCGGAAGAGGTA
>JBBPKY010000281.1:0-29225 GCA_038089495.1 Xerocomellus dryophilus
GTTGGAGGTGGCGGCGTCGAGTGGGGCGCTTGGTGCGAGTTGACTCACAAGGACGATAAGCTCACAACGTCATCAATGCCGTTCCTCTGCGATACGTGCGTCAACTTGCCGAATCTGCTCCCCGAAAGTGAGCCAGGTAGCGCAGGGGGGGAGAAAGGGTCAGTATCCTTCGAGGTAGAGACAACATATCAACTGAATTACCCTTATAGTTGGTTCCCTACCATCACTATGACAGTGGAGTTTAAGGCCAGGATACCATCATCCGACAACTATTCAACTCGCACGGTTGGATTATACAACGAATCACGGTTCCAGAATGACCCTAAAGGCCGCCATAACGCGAGGGTGGAGGTTTGGACGGCACCTTCTCAGCTTGGTCAGGGAGGTGCCGCTAAGGGATGGAGGGATCATCAATATTGCATTGCTGTAGCTGACCAAATGGCGCTGATGCTTCCCGTAGAGGTGAATATTCGGCAAGGAACCAAGGGTTCTGCGAAGCTTTGAATTGGTGGATGTCCTCGACGTTGTTCTCGGCAATATCTGTGATCGTGCTCGTGCTTTACCGACTCATAATTTATCTTTATCGCCAGTGAGTTACCTGATCCAGCATGTTCTAGCGTCCATTAAGCAACTTCTGTTCAGATCATAAACCATGTACGAGTAGTATTTGTTTCAAATAGACCATAAGGACGCGAATATGCCATCACCAGGTGTTTCTATCGCCGGAGTCGTAAGCTGTGAGAGCTTGCACACGACTGTGACTCTAGTTCCAATGGCGATAATTCGGCAAAACTACGCGTGTCTCGACACCTATTTTGGAACCCAACGCACCATCAATCTCCATTCAGCAGGTAAGACCTAAGTATAGGTGTGCTATTCGCATCACCACTTGTTTTATCATCGCTTCTACTCGGTCTTTGACACTGGCAATCAGGCAACGGCCAAGTTGGACTTACCCATGCACACCGACGCGAGGCTAATTAGGCTCGCCAAGAATACGGTGCCAGTGCTCGATCGTGGTGTACGACTTGCGATGGCACGATAGACTCTTGTTATGTGACTCCATGTAGCAGCTATGTACCTACTTTTTGAATGGTTCTCGCCTTTGATCAGCATCCGAGTCCGAAGTATGTGTGTTGGGTGTGCCTATGTACGTGCGCCTTCTGTGCGGTACACGGATGTAAAGTTTGTCACATCCCCTGAGTTGTCAAGCCCTTTCGACTTTGCAAGCATTGCCAATAGAACACAGTAAGCCATGACGTCACGGAAGGAATCCAAGAGCCCCTGGCCGTGCATGTATAAAACATACCTCAGCCTCGTCGATCGTCCCAGCTCCTGTCTGCACGATGTCGAAATTAATGCCCCCCGTTCCCAAACCCAGGTCCCGCCTTGCCCGTCACCGCGTCCTGTCGCCCCATGCTTCGGTCCACGTCTCTCCGCTCCAACTCGGTGCGATGAGCATTGGGGATAAATGGCAGGAATTTATGGGGAGCATGGACAAGCAGTCGTCCTTCAAGCTTCTGGATGCCTTTTATGAAGCCGGTGGAAATTTCATCGACACTGCAAACAATTAGCAAGTGTCTCGTGACTGCATGGGCTTTTGCACCTCCCTGACATTTCGTCTTAGCCAAGCTCAGAGATCGGAAGAGTTCATTGGCGAATGGGCCGAGCAGCGTGGGATTAGAGATCAGCTTGTCATTGCGACCAAGGTCTGCACCATGTGCCTTTGGACGACGTCGTGCTGATCCATTGTCAAGTACTCGTCAAATTACATGCAAGGAGAGGCCGGAGTGCAGCAAAAGGGGCCATACACGGGAAACAGTGTGAAATCGATGCACGTTAGCGTCGAAGCGAGCTTGAAGAAACTAAAGACTTCGTACATCGACATCCTCTATGTCCACTGGTGGGATTGGGAAACTTCCGTCGAAGAAGTGATGAATGGCCTTCACACACTCGTTCAACAAGGAAAGGTGCTCTACCTGGTACGCGTCGAAAACATCCTTGACGTTCCTCATTATTGACTCGTTCCGGTTTATAGGGTATTTCTGATACCCCGGCATGGGTAGTTTCGCAGGCGAATCAGTACGCTCGTGATCACAGTAAGACCCCCTTCGTGGTCTACCAAGGCCTCTGGAATGTCATGAATCGCTCTTTCGAACGAGACATCATTCCCATGTGCAAGGCCCACGGTATGTCCTAGATTATGGCTAGTTCTTTACGTGGTTTACAATGGCCTATAGGCATGGCCATTGCCCCGTGGGGTGTCCTGGCAGGCGGGAAGCTTCGCACTGACGAGGAAGAAGAGCGGCGTGCTCAGTCGGGCGAGAAGGGGCGTGTCGCCTTTGATACGGAATGGAAGCGAAATGACGATGAAAAGGCCATGAGCGCGGCATTGGAAAAGGTCGCCAAAGAAGTCGGCGCTAAGCAAATCACTGCGGTGGCAATTGCATATGTCATGCAGAAGGCACCTTATGTGTTCCCAATCATCGGAGGCCGGAAGGTGGAACACTTGCAGGCTAACCTGGAAGCACTGGAGATCGTTCTTACTCCCGAGCACATCAAGTACATAGAGAGTATCATTCCGTTCGACCTTGGTTTCCCGATGACATTGATTGTAAGTCTTTCATTCGCATTTCGTCACCCATTTCTTTTTAACATTTTTCATACGCAGGGAGATGGGAGTGGTTACAGTTTCATGATGGATTCGGCTGTTTACCTTGAGAAGCAACCTAGTGTTCGAGCGATTTTGCCAGACTCCACTTGAACCGGAAATCGCATGGAGTGTCATCCAAGGTGTGAAGTATGCGAAGTTTTTCGTGGTTATCAGGACGCTGAATGTAGCATGTCTGTCAGCAAGTGTATTTTTACTTATTATCGAGAATCGATGCATGATAACCACACACCCGTGCCCTATAAATAAGACTGATAGTAGTTAAAAAGTTTCGGAATAAATTACATACGACATCCATGGCGAAACTCCATTATCACAAGGAATGTTGCCAGTGGTGACCATCTGTTCTCACAGCGATCAGTGCTCGGACACGGCTGTCTGCTGACGCGAAGAGCGCCGCCAAGGGAGGATAGCGTCAGTTTACCGGAATCATAAACGTATATAGACAAACACTGCACGGACGGAATTTTTGGCCTATGCAGAGGTTTTGTTCCTAATATCCTTGGCATCGTCGACTACAGAGGGCTGTAGTAAGTACACGTTTCGCTTATTTCTACGTTGAGGACAGGTATACCTTTCTAGCTTTGAAGGTTTGAAGGTTATGGTGCCACCAGGAGCACCTTCCTAGTCAGGGATCACCAAGGCAATTTCCTGGCGTCTTTCGCCGTAGGTTGAGCTTGTACCACAGACTGGTTTCTATTACTTACCAGCTCGTCCCCTCGAAGATTCCAAGCGCTTGCTTGGGACCGTGTCTACAAAGCAGGTTCTAGGTAAGCCACTAGGCAGTGGGACGGACCCTTGCGGGTGCCTAGACAGACAAGCTTTTCATCGTGCACTTCTCTCGCTCACTATAGTCGCTTGTATAGTTACCTTTCAGCGACTTCCATGGCACCAAGAACGATAAGTGACAACTGGCGCCCTGGAAGAGGTTGCGTTTTAATGTTGCATAATACTGACCCGTTCATGTTCACATTGAAGAGACTTTGAGCATGGCTCCTTGACGTTGCGACCACGCTGACGAGTTGGCTTGCAAGGACAACGAGTCAGCGGTCAGGCCAACCAGTAGTGTTGCTGAGTGTTACCGAGCCGTACGCGAGTCTGGTGTGCTTCGTCCGACGCGAACAGATTGCAGGTGTGCGAGTCACTGCGGGAGCTTGAGTTGTTTACGGGTGTTTCTTGTGCCAACACCCAATTTCATACCAAGCATAGATGGGTACGCATGTATCATTCGCCAATACCGTACCATGTAGATGTTCCGCAGTCTGACCCACTCAAGAGGGGGCTGGGTTTCACAACCCCGGACGAAGAGCCGGATGGTGATTCAGTGGGTGGTGATCATGGTACGTCGCTCTCATCGTCGCTGATCTCAGGCTGAACCGCGCTTGCTCGTAGACTCTCAGATCGCCGACATTTCTAGGTATATCAATGATGAAGTCAATCTGGAGGTCGCCGTTCGTGAACGGCTTGCGACTACCATTCAAGGTCGTATCCAATGGGCACTTCAAATGTTGGACGCACTTTCGAAGGTCCAAGAGCCACAAGATCAACCTTTGGACGGAGACGATTTCCAAGATGCTGCGCTCGATGCTCTTGAGGCGTTGGAAGCACCCTCATCATTTATATTCGATGTCGGATTTCCCGAAGAGCGAAGTCCGTCTCCCTCATTCTCCCCCACAGTGCCAAATCAACCATCGTTGCAGCGCGTGCCAAAAACACGTTCTTCCCGAACCCCCAAACCGCCTCAGCAGAAGAAACATCTGTACATAAAGTTGCCTTTCAGCACGTCTGATAGCCAGCTTGCGATTCTTGCCTGTCCGACCTGTAGTCGAACACAATTCACTACTCTCCAGGGGCTCCTCAATCATGCGCGATTGGCCCATGGCGTCGAATGGGCAAGCCATGACGCATGCATTACGGCCTGCGCTGCCCCTATTTCTGCGGACGCTCAAAACTGGGAGACGTACGAGAGAGACGGCGTAGAGGTGACTTGGGGTGGCAGCGTTGTTGGGCTACGTCGGCTGTTCGAACGAGCGGTAGGTGTCGATGGTATTTTACCCACCCCTCCGTCGGCGCGTGCCATGTCGGACACTCCCTTGGAAAACTCAGCGGTACCAAGTACTCTGTTGTCGCGAACCCTTGGTCTTCATGCAGATTCACCTGCCCTCGCACAATTCCTTGGTCGTGCTCCCAAACGTCGTTGCATCCACGTTTGCGGTGAAGATCAGCACGTCGATATTATGACTCTCGACGGTACAAGCTCGCAGCCAGGCGGACTTGTCTCTGAAGAACCAGCTCAGCCCAAGAAAGGTTTCTACATGCACTATCCGCACCGAAACACCGCTCGAAAAGACCTCGATTTCGTAATCGATATCAACCCAGGAACAGAGACTATAAACGCAGGCAACACCTCAATTCCTGCGATTATTCCAGCTGGCGCAACTGCATCGCGCTTTCATATCTTGGCGCGCATCCGTCTCGAGGACCGCAGTTTATTTTTGAAAGAAGGTGAACCCACGTGGTACCCATTACTGCGCAGTACTCATGCACGCAGACCTACGTACCCAGTTAGGTATTACCGATCAGTATCGTTGGATGCTAGGAGTCACAGCACCGTCTTATGTGTGTTCCTTGTTTCTCGGTAGTGCCTGGATACTGAGCTTACTGAGTAGTCACTTCCGTTATCATCGTTCCTGACCTGCGTCACGGTCGTACCGCCAAGAACGGTATCACCCGTGTTTCTCACTGTCCAGCAACAACCTTTTGCAGTTGTCAGTACTGCCAATGAACCCTTTATGGCCAAGGTCATTTTTGAATGGGTTGGCGGCGAAAAAATGGAAGTCGAGCATTGGGTCGAAGTAAGTAACCACATCACAGATCCCACATCCGTACCTTACCCTAACATGGACTCGTAACTTACCGACCTTATCTAGCTTGATCAATCTAGATCTTGCATTTCTGTTTTCGGTTTAGAACAATTACTGGATGTAGAGCTCGATCGCAATATACCATTGCTTCCCGTTCCCAAAGGGAGCCCTCCTCCGCTACCGTCCCTTGATCGGCAGCTTACATTCGACTCTCCCCTGCACAACACAACGCAGACAGACCCGGAGCCTAGAGACACTCCGACGATCAAGGAAGAATGTGAGTGCCATCATGTTTCTCGAGTATAGAAACGTGTTAAAATACGTCTTATGTCTTAGATTATGAAGAGGTCCTACGAAGTCTCCTTCCGAGGGTGCCAATGACTATGAAAGGTGCATTCCCTTTTGCTGAATGCGTTGCACATATTAATTAATGTACTCAGACGTCAAGCCAAGAACAACTAGCCAAGTCCCGTATAAGTTGGTCGCTAGTCCCACACACTTGCTCGCTCTCGTACCTGGGAGACGAAAAGCTATAGAGGTGCGTGACCACAATTACTGCTATGAACCACCCATGTTGAAACCAAACTGAAGTGGGCTCGTGCTCGTACACTGCATGCGCTTTACGTCGACCATATGATTTCAGTTCCACCATCTCGGCGAACCACGATGACAGTCGGTGACGTATATATGTTTCTCGAGGATGCATCACACTTCCCTCGCCCGTTGCATCCTACTTCAGGACCACTCCCTGAGCCGAAGAGAAAAGGGAAAGAGAAGGATGGGACACCGATTCTGGGTGAGGAATCCTGCCCAACTTGTGGTATCAAAAAGCGCTTGCATCCTGGATACGACGTGAAGAGCGAGGAGGGTGCGGTCGATTGGACATGTGCTGTGGTTCCGACAGCGGAGCAGCGATGTGGAAGGAGCCTTCCTCTTACTAACTTGACCAAAGTTCTCACATGGCCAGATGACGGTCTCGAGCAAGCAGTACGGGGTCCTCCATTATCATCAAGTCCCTTCCCGAACCAAGCATCGAAGATATTTTTACCCCCTTACCATCATACCCCAAGTGAACTGGTGACGCTCAATCCTCCACAATTCATTCTCGCTGTGCAGAGGGTCGCCTCCAAGTTACGCCTTCCTGCATTCCCTGATTTTGCGCCCCATGAAGAAAATTCCACATTCCTTACTAATAGGGAATGCACCGAACGATGTCTTGCCCCGGCAGCCCTATTATCAGCCACCCTAAAACCCTTCATCTCCACACTACTCCGATCGGCCATTGAAATCGCGAAACGGGACGCCACATCCATTGTGCCGTTAACCCAAACCAATCGGGGAAAGAGGATGAAAAAGTTAACATTCATTCTGACGCCCGGGCACATATTACGCGGGCTCCGGCTCCAATCCTCGAACAGCACCAGAGCTGTTCCTAACGTTGCGCGAACTGCGATGAACTACAATCCCCGGGCGAGAGAATCCACAGCGTTGTGCTTGGCGCGGCTTGGTGTCCAACTTGACTTCGGCATGAACGCCCCGACCGAGCCGGGTACAAGCAGTGTAGAAGGTTCGATCGCACATGCGACTGTAAAAGCTGAGCCAGAGTGAGCATAGGGGGATCCGTCGAGGAGGTTATCAGGATACGTCCTTGTCTCTGGTTTTGTCCATATACATATACCGATATACGACTTGAGCTCCGTGTATATGTACCTGTAGGAGGTGTTGATCTACCGCCCGTGTCTGATAGATACGGCAGTTGACAAGGTTTTCTGCTTATAATATGCCCTGGAATTGCCAATGCATTTTAGCTCACGACCCGCTGGAGTTCCAGGTTTCCATTCCTGTGGCTTGCTACATGAAATGATGGCACTACCGAGAAGGAATGCCGCCTGCCATGGTGGGTTATATTGTATGTACTCCTTGAATAGCCCCAACGATTGGAGCTATAATATGCACTGGCATGACCCACCAGCTACCCGCAGCAGTGGCTGCCAGTGGATCTTCGTAACGCAACTATCGGTAACTTCCCCGGGGTCTTAAAACGCCTAGTTACGAAACTACTCTCACTTTGGTGGTGCTGGCTTGCAGCATAGTGGCACCTTTGGACTCTCAATATTCAATATTTGCAGGGCACAATCGAGGAGTTCTTGCGCCATTTTTCATGTTCAAAGGTATGCACTCTCTCGACGACGCCCCACTATCGGCATTTCCCGAGTGTTGTTCCGAGTCAACAAGTTCCGAGGCAGTCCGCTGTCAGTCAACCACCGGAGCTTGTCAACAACCAACTTCCCCGTCAACGCCTATCCGGTCAAGCCGCCATTGAACGCTAAGGGTTCATGGTACTCGGATATGCCAGAGCACAGAGCCTCGTTACGCTCATCAGAGCAGCCCGGGTGCCCTCGATTCGCGGCGCGGGTACTTTGATGATCCGGTTATTCCGGCGCGCGTTTCAGATTTGAACGGATGGACAGGATTGTGCCTTCCAGAAAATTCTTCATACCGACCCGTAAAACTGCCGTTGTTCACACCTTCATGATCAAATATGGTTCCTATGTATGTCACAGAAGGCGTTCAATTGACAGTTTTATCAGTTTTATCTTGGACAAAGGAACATGGCGAATGTAACGTTAATTTCATGCTCTAGACATGGTTTAATTTCTGACGAAGTTCTCCTTTTTAAGTTTCTCGTACGTTCACATTCCCGCTTGGCCACGCGACCACCGGGATCGGGAGGTATTGCCTGTTAGTATTCTTACTGGCACCTCCAATACAATTGCTTGTCGCTCACAGCCCTCTCGGGTCAACGTTGATCCCAGCCACCAGCGGTCTCTCCAACTGATCATTAAATAACCGTGTAATCTGCCATAACCCAAGCCTCCCTTTCTTTGGTCTGTTTCTCGGTCTTCTGGCACAAACAATGGCTACCCTTCCCAGTTTCGACAACACACTCGGTGCCTTGTTCGTTGGCTTCAGTGTGTCTACAGTGCGAGTACTGCCCATGTTAACAAGATGGTCACGCTGATCATTCAACAGGTTATATGGCATGCTGTTCGTCCAGGCGTACAATTATTATCGTCGATATCCTTCGGATAAAGTTGGGTATAAAGCAATTGTGAGTTCTTCAGGCATGTATGCTCGCACGGGTTTCATGTCCAACCCCACTAGGTCGCGTCACTACTGTTTGTACTCCTTCGATGCTCGCAGAGTTCGTCATGTAGTTTTTCTTCAGGCTGCTAGAGACAGCGCACCAGGCTTTCATTGGCCATTGTGTGTACTACTACTCGATAACGTGAGTTTCTGTGGCCCTTGGTTACTGATAAGCTAATTTCAATGTAGAAATTTCATGAACATGACTGCGCTTTTCGGCAAACCAGTTTGGTGCGCATAGTTTTTCATCTGTTCTTCTGTTATTTGACAAGAACGCAGGTCTCTCACCGTGCGTACACTTTATTGATGCTGGTCTGTGATCTCAATTTGATAATATGGCCCCTTACAGTTCCAGCTTCTCGTAGGGGTAAGTATGTCACTTCCATTACTGACTTTAAATATCTGAGCACGCACCTTAACTATAGGCATTGGTCGGATCCGTTGTCAAGTTGTATGTATATCATTTCCGATATTCATTCTCTATATTTAACTCCGATCATCGGGTAGTTTCTTCACACTGCGGGTGTGGCGATGTAAGGATTCCATCCATCTGCGACGAGGTCTTTACATGTAATGGCTTGGGTTTTCAGTTAGCTATGGGAACGTGTGGCTGACGGCGTTTCTGGTGAGTCCCGCCCCATGCGCGATATCCCAATATACATGTGTCTGATCCTCCTGACCAGTTGCTTCTGGTCTTTGGGCAACTGGGTGAGGCTCGTCGTCATGGTTATAGACCCCGTATCTAACCTGGATAATTCTTATTGTTCCTTAACTGTATCCCAGGACTCGCCGTCGGTAAGTCTTCAATGAAACCTTGCAGGGTTGCTTTTGAACGCTAAAGTATTTGATAGTTTTCACAGCCCAAAGGTGTGAACTAGCGTTTTCCAGTGTAGCATTCGAGCTGAGTATGCATACCTTCCTTTCAGTTATGCGCTTGCTGCACTACCTGATCTGATAAACCTGCGAGTCAGTTGGTTTATTTTTCATGCAAGATCCTTTTCATTCCTGACTCAGTGTTCTTACTTCAGGTCGTGGGAGTCGTTGCACTCGGTATTGGCGTTCTGAATGACATAGGCATAGCCATCGCCCTTTGCTATTACTTGCAAAGCATGCGGTCGTACTATACACTGTACGTTTTCAGATATTCGGTGTACTTTTGACAAGTTTCTGATAGCGTATCCGAAGGAGCGACTCTATCATTAGGAGTTTAACCCTTTACGCAGTTAACACCGGTGTACTGACGAGGTAAGTGCTGTTTGACCTAAACAAGGTTGATTCCAACTGGTTAACACCGTTGTCTAGTGCAATGAGCTTCACTACTTTAATCACCGTATGTATCATCTGCACCGTTGTGGTGATCTCTTACATCTCACTCCCTAATAGTTCAACTTTATGCCGAAGAATTTCATCTTCGTTGGTTGTTACTTTGCTTTGAGCAAACGTAAGGGGATGCTTGTTTAATCCAGAGCATTGAATTGACCCCATGATTCAGTATATGCAGTATCATTCGTTGCGGCGTACGTTTCTATCTAGCCCATACGACATTAAGGCCTCATAAATACACAGACTCAACACACGCCAAATTATACGGGGGCGGGGTACTGACGACGGGCCGAAAACATCCCCGGCGTTCCAGATGGTTCAAACAGATCAACGAAGTCGCTCTCCCAACATCCCGTTGGAAAACCCCACAGTTAAAAGAGACGGCCGGGACGTTGAATCCCGTGGGGAAGAAGAGGTTTGTAAATCGTCGACAGCCCTTGGCTCTCGTGGTTGACCCCTTGCAACAACAGAACGGTGTTTCCGCCCCAGGTTCCAACGATGACTTGACGGTACGCAGATCACTCGATTCCATTCCGACAGCCTACTAACCCTAGCATCAATCTCACGCAGGATCGACACAGACCATATCACACCGTTGGGTGGTAAAACTTTGAACATTACCTCTGATTACCCAAATATCCCTCGAATCTCACACTCCTTCATTCATTTATTCGTGCATGCATTCCGATCTGTCGAGTTTCTCGTGCTATCGTTTGGTTTCAGTCGCATCGCCTATCCACGTAAATCTCACTCTCCTTTCGTTCTGGGTTTTCCATCAATCCCTAGGAGTAGAATCATCGAATCTGGTTGGTCTGTATGAGTATTAGCATATGGTTGACATTCGTTCGACTTCACCTGTACAAATTCTTACAAGTTCGCCGAACAAGGTCGACACTTGCAGCAACGCGTTACATTGCGAGTCCAGCTGGCACCCCAGTCTCTAGTAAGCCGGACCCAGCTTGGGGCCACTCCACCAATACTTGGCCTATAATTATCCTTGACTGAAGCCCTTGGTGATGTGCATCTGGCGGGGGCTAATGAAGATTCGTACTCTCTACCGAGTTGCATTCCATAACGTCCAACCGGGATTCAGGGCGAACTACCCTCAGGCCACTAGAGCCTACTCAGGGCCATAACACCTTCAAGTTTCGCACTAGCATCAGCCTCCAGCATGAATGACTCCCGCGTCACAGCGAACTTGACTGAGTTCCTGATAAACATCAACTCAAGTACTGGAAACACCATTACCGCAGAATCAGTATCCGGAGCCTGACATCATAAATCGGGAAAGTGAAGAGGAAGCTGAGACTCCACGAGGTAAGGCCTGAGCTAATGAAGCTTTGGCTTGAAGTTGATCAGGCCGTCGCCTAAATATTACCCAAGACTCGCATCCCACGACCCCGGCGGTGCCAAACTTGAAGAGAACTACCCTCTAGAACACCGAGTCCCTAAGTACCAACACTCTACCTTGCGAGTGGCTAACATCAGGCGGCGGCGAGCTCTACGAATGTGCGCGTCATGAATTCAAATGCTAACTTAGAGCAGGCTGAGATGACAAAGAACCGCATCTACTCAGTTGAAGAGGACGGCACAGTTGGTACTACCACTGGCAACGCAGCTGGCAAGCGGATGAGAGCTAGTCTGACATTGCCATGGGTACTTTTCGCGGTGTTTTCAACGTTACTCCTCGTGTCGCCTCTGAAGCCCTCTGCTGTCTGGCCCACCGCGGCATCCCTGCCAGTCACTGGCAGCGTAGCCAATGCCTTTAGAAAAGAAACGGTAGAAAAAGCCACGGTAACGGCGGGGCTCACTGGAAACGGACGAACGAACGACGTCTTGTGGGACAAGTACAGTCTGGTACTGAAGGGGCAACGCATCTTCATTCAGTATGTCCTGTCATAAACTGCATACCCGGTGCATCGCGTTTATTGCTGCTTGTTAGTTCCGGAGAGTTTCACCCTTTCCGTTTGCCAGTTCCTGGGTTATGGCTCGATGTTCTTCAAAAGATTAAGGCTGCAGGATTTAACGCCATCAGTGTCTACACTCACATGGGGCTGATCAACCCATCGCCTGGAGTAATCGATTTCAATGACTACCGTGCTCTCGAACCCCTTTATGAAGCTGCAAAGCGGATAGGCATCTGGATTGTCCTTCGTCCAGGCAATATTTCATTGTTCTTCTATTGAATGTGCTGTGACGTCTTGTTAGGGCCGTACATCAACGCTGAAACAACGGCGGGAGGTATTGCACACTGGATAACGTCCCAGGTGGCTGGTGAACTCAGGACGAATGCAACGGACTGGAAGGCGGCGTGGCAAGACTATATCCAGGGAATCATCACGGAAACGGTACCGTACCAGATTAGCCAAGGAGGGCCTGTCATCGGTAAGTAGACCTTATTTTGCGCTTTTCGACCAAGTCTTACTTTTGGTGCTCTTAGCAATACAACTTGGTCTGTACCGTGCTTAGTCCTCGAAGAGCGCTGTGGCTGACTCGGACTAACCCATTGTTTCCTGCAGATAATGAATACTCTCAATCACCGATCTCGCATGCTGAATACTTCGTAGACCTTGAAAATGCCCTCTACGATTCTGGTATCGTCGTACCCTTGACGGCAAATGACGCTGGAGCAGAAAGAAACTGGATAAACGGGACTGTGAGAATAAATTTCTTTCAGGGACATGGTATCTAATCTCTATTTTACAGGGTGCCGTCGATATTTATGGGTATTTTCTGGCCCTTTGCTCAGGGGAAACCATTGACCCATTGTTTGCATTAATAGTCTTGATGCCTACCCGCAAGGATTTGATTGTTCCAACCCCACGGTATGGAATCCAGTGGACCCCACTTACTATAGTTACCATGAGAGTATGTAATTCTTTCCTGTTTGTTCTGAGTTTGTTCTGATGGGTTTCAGGTGTAAATCCCGGCCAACCGTGGTACTTCCCCGAAGTTGGTTTTGCATCCACATTATTTTCATAGCTTAGTAACCGTGGTTTAGTTCCAGGCTGGTGCTTACGATGCGTGGGGTCCCACGGCGCCAGGTACATCCGTCGACCTGTTTTGCTAGGAAAGAACTGACACGGTGCTGAAGGCTATGATCAGTGTCGCGTGCTTACTGGCACCGACTTTGAGAATGTCTTTAATCTCAACCTTTGGGCAGCGAATGCCAAGCTGATTAACTACTACATGCTCTATGGGTATGAATACGGTCTTTTACTTGGACTGCGCTTATGAGGCCTCGCAGAGGAACCTCGTGGGGTGGTTTACCTTTCCCAGGCGTTTACAGTAAGCGTTCGTTAATGTTTCTCTTCTTTGCGTGTAACAGGTTATCCAGCATCCTACGACTACGGAAGTGCAATTGCCGAGAATCGAGAGCTGACCGACAAGTATCCCGAACTTAAACGAGAAGGGCTTTTCCTTCGCAGTTCCCCGGAGTTTTACAAGACTGATTACATTGGTGACAGTACCAGTGCTACTGTCGCGGTGACAAACGACTCTGCGTTCATCACCTTGTTGACCAATCCCGACACGGGCACGTCGTTCTTCATCGCAAGACAAAATGATTCCACCTCGACGTGAGCACAATCATGTGTTGTTGAACGCCGCTGACAGGGGAACCGCATGCAGGGCAACGACGAGTTTCAAGCTGAATGTGACCACATCAGCTGGCTCATTCCAAATTCCAAGAGTTGTTTCGGCGGTCACTCTCGGTGGTCGGCAATCCAAAGTCGTTGTCACCGATTATTCCTTCGGCTCGTCCAAAGTCCTTTACTCCACAGCACAGGTCTTCTATGCGGGCCAGATTGGTAATAGAGACGTCCTGTTCTTGTATGGCGACCCCAGCCAGGAGCACGAGATTGCTCTTCACCTCGCGGGAGTGCCACGCCTGAAGGCCCAGAATGCTGGCATTTCCTATGTTTCAATCAACGGTGTCTCCACTGTGGCCTTCTTGTCGGGGATAGAAGGTCTTGTAACCGTCTGGGACTCAAGTGAGCAATTGGTTCTCTACAGTGACACCACCACAGCGGGCACGTTCTGGTCCCCGGAAATCCCTACGAACCCATCGGACGATTTCGCAAATTACTGGCAATACGGTACCAATACTTCCGTCTTAATAGGAGGGCCCTACCTTGTACGGAATGCCACAATTTCAGGCTCGACACTTGCCATTCGTGGTGACCTGTACGAGGGCGTGAGGTTGATCGTGATTGCGCCAGACACTGTACGTGTCGTGATCTGGAATGGAATACCCGTTTCTGCAGATTTCGCCGCCGCCGCTGCCGTCACACAACAGGGCGGGTTCTCCGCTCAGATATCCCCATCCCTTTCGGCAACAGGAACTGTCGTCCCTCAGTTGACAAACTGGATGTATGCGAATAGCCTCCCGGAAATTGAATCCAACTTCTCAGACGCAAACTGGACGATTGCAAATAACACCGAAACCAACATACCCTTCAAACCCCACTATGGTGACGGACGTGTTCTATATGGCTGTGATTATGGATAGTATGTGGCCACTATTTCTATCATTTGTTCACCAACTCAACGGATGCAATAGTTGTGAAAATATTGTCCTTTGGCGTGGACACTTCACGGCCATCGAGGATACGAAGTCGGTTAACCTCTCGATCAACGGTGGTGAAGGTTCGTCCCACATTTTCAGGTCGAAGATAGCTTTCATGAACGCCTACTAATCAGCCTTCGCTGCGAGTGTTTGGGTGAACGATGTCTTTTTGAATACTTCATATGGAAAGTAGGTTGCATCGTCTGTTGTGATGATGCATTGACCATGGACAACCTGCCAAGTTCGACCAACAACCGAAACATCTTGGAAGAGACCGACGATAAGTTTTACTTCCCACCTGGCTCCCTACTTTACAATCAGGAAAATGTCATCACCGTTCTTCAGGTTAGTAGCATCTTATAGTTTATAGCGCATTCACAACTTGACTAGGACAACATGGGCCTGAACGAGAACGGAGGTCAGTTTGTCACTGTCAGTTACCTACTTCGATTAGTTGACGGAATGCTCCAGCGGTCACTGATGAAGAGAAGTCACCTCGAGGAGTTCGCGGGTTTGTGCTCAACACCGGCGACTTTGGCGAGTGGAAAGTACAAGGCAAAGTTGGAGGTTATTCAAAGTTTGTTTCATATTCAAGCATGCTTGGAATTCTTTTATGACATTTGGACCAGCTACCCGGACAAGGTCAGAGGTGTTCTCAATGAAGGTGGTCTGTATGGCGAGCGATTGGGCTGGCATCTTCCAGGATATGATACATCGTCATGGGAGGCGAGGGATCTTTCTGAAGGTCTTCCCAACGCTACTGCAGGAGTGGGATTTTTCGTGACCACATTTGACCTCAACATCTCGGAGGAACTTGACGTTCCCATGTCGTTTACCTTTGATCATTCATTCCAGCCTTACCGTGCCCAGCTGTACGTGAATGGGTGGATGATGGGAAAGAGAGTAGCAAACCTCGGGCAAGTATACTTCAGATGTTGACAACCGAGTGGTTGATTGACATGAAGACACATTTAGGCCGCAGTACAAATTCCCCGTACAGCAAGGTATTCTTAACTACAACGGTGCCAAGTACGTTGATATGTTGGCTTGGCCCTTGTCCCTTCTTGACGATTCACCAGCACTGTTGCCGTGGCTTTGTGGGCCATGGAATCCACCAAAATTTCACCAGCCTTGGAGTTGACGATCGATGGCTCCTATGAAGGAGGTGTCGGAGGCATCGAGTTGAATAACCCGAGTTGGTCAGCGGCAGGTAGGGGGTAAAGATACGGAGGAAACATACTCATATGTTAGAGGTTGTTCAATATCCAAACCTGATGAGTTTTGTGCTGTGCTCGATCACTGCGAGTGCTCAACCGGTTCATGAAATAGCCATTTCTGCACCTGGATTCTTCTGGCCTTCAAAACTTAAAATTGCTCCGAGTCGATACCCTCTTGCATGGACCCCCTCCAGCACGACCGATCTGGAGAACGTCCGTGAAAATTGCGGTTGTTGGCTCCGACGTTTACGGATTTGCGGCGACGTGGGCAAGTCGATGCTCATCTAATTCACGTTTCAGTGAAGTCCGCCTGCTCATTAAGACCGAAAATCAGAGCCATTCGACTGATCAGAATATCTTTCTTCAGTGGCTTCGTAAGCCACCACCTGAGAGCCTGGGCGCACGTGCAGAAGTATCTATTTTACTTGGAACCAGGTCGTTTTCAACCCGACAACGTATCCAAATTTCCTTCGTTTTCTGGGCCGTTGCCCGGATATTGTCATCTTCCCGACAGAGATGACATTCAGCGTGTCCCGAGACCACGGCGTGTTTGAGTGGGCAGGCGACAGCCTGGCGGGGATGTTTTGTCAACTCTTGCGTCTGCTAGACCCAAGCATGCGGATGTTACTCTGACATCCCGCGGTTCAACGCATGCGCTCAAGAGCTCGTGAGTCGACAAGCGTAATTATCTCAATTGTTCCGTCACCGCAGGGTATCTCGCTCGAGAGGGGTATTCGTGACAACTAGCTGATTGTAAGCTTTTCGTTCCGATCTGAGGTACCACACCTCATCGGTTCCCCCCAGCCAATGACTGCTACCATTTGGAGCACACCCCCTGACAAGTGTCTGCTTCCGGATTCCCATACGACCCGCACTACTCAAGATAGGGTCTGGCCCAGTGACCGAAGAGGAAGAAAAGATCCTGGGTCGGTTTATATGAGTCCGGAACCAGGTAGTGTACAATGATGTCAACGTGAGTCTACGACCCTAGGGACTGACATGTGATGTCACTGATACTTGGGTCTCTTAAGTAAACCAGGAAGCCGATCCGCTTGGTCGTCGTGGAGCTATTTGATGTTTTCC
The DNA here is from genome assembly GCA_038089495.1 of Xerocomellus dryophilus. NCBI lineage: Eukaryota > Fungi > Basidiomycota > Agaricomycetes > Boletales > Boletaceae > Xerocomellus > Xerocomellus dryophilus. The sequence goes on from JBBPKY010000281.1 coordinate 16,873, forward strand.
GCAGTCGAACGAGAGGGCGTGTACAAAGCCAATGTGGAAAAGGTGTCATTGTGAGTCTCCTCTATGGGCTACATCGCAGGCTGTTGAAGCCTCACGTAGGACATGCATGCCAGTGGGTCCCGCATCATCCACCGCGAGCACACGACTCGCGTTCGATCGCGCACTACAAATAACGTGAACCTCTCGCAGTATTTGCCTGCGAGCAAGTATGGACCGGTCCTCGTGGCCTCGAATCCATCTGCAGGACCTACTAGCGGCGCCGTTGCAGCGCGCTTCCAGTACGACCCTGTGTTGAACACGGAGGTAAGCCCCCCCCCATTTTCGAATGCCCCTTTATGATTCAAATGTGCGAGGCAAAACGCCGTCACTTGTGGTTCGCATCGCCATACTTTTCATTACCTTTCGATCCTCCTCTTCGCGCCTCATTCTTATTTCATATTTTCCGTTCTCCCGTGGACCAGCGAGAGAAATGGGCAAGATTCAGGGCTGCAGAGGGATCCTGTACGCAGGCACATGGTTTGGGTACGGCTTCCACGAAGTCTGGCTTGCGTGCCGTCGCGGATCACATCGACGGCGTCCGCCTCCCATTTGAAATCGCATTGGCAGACACACAAGTAAGCCGTCTTTTGCGGCGCGCGTGTTTGACTTGCTCGAGCGGAGCGGGACGAGGGACGTGCTTGGGAAGATCCTGTCGTTCACGGGTAGAATCGTCCTGGAGAACGACATCGACTATGGGAACAGGTCAAGGTAGAAGCGGTTTATGACTACAGGAGGTAAGACTCTATGCGAGTAAAGGGATACAAAGACGAGAGAGCATGGGATAGAGGGCTGGGGGTGGTCGATATCGGTACGACTAAAATATATCTTTTCGATGAGCGCATAAAGCACTACGGACACAGTGGGTCATCAGGGAAGAGTATCATGCACGAGATAAGGGGAAGACGGGGGGGGGCAGGGAAGTGATTTATGGATAGTAAGCACGAGTTTGCAAAGGATGACAATAACCAAGTTAATGCTTCGCAGGAAGCTCAAAAGTAACTCTCCCTCTCGCAGACTCTGCGTCTTCGTCCAAGGATGGGCCATCCACTTGATTGCTCGGCAACAAATATTCATTTTGTAGCAATCCATTACGGGGCGTGTTCGGGCCGGATCGATGTTCATCCGCGAACCGGATGGAACGAGCGGGAGACGCGTCGCGAGAGTGCAGAGACAGTCGGAGCGATTCAAGCCGTCGATGTTGAATGGACGGGTGGGATGAGAGGCCGCTGCTCTTCCGCTCGTGATGTGTACTTCTACCGCGTCCATCGGCGTCCTCGGGTGTTTCTGGGGCTTGTTCTGACTCGTTCGTCACCAAAGACAATGTTGGCGTCGTGTCTGATGAAGGCGAGCGCGCACGGGCAGAGAGACGACCATGCTCGCTCGCAGACGATCGCCGGCGACCTTTCTGGTTCAGCCCAGCGCCAGCAGGCTTCACCAGGGCCTTGCCCTTGCTCGATCTGACACGCTTCCTCCGCCTTCCCTGTGCCCGCACCGCGGAAGAACTGGAGATCGTACCGTCCCCACTGTCTTCAGAAGTCCACCCTTCGTCGTCGTTTGGCTCGCCCTCTGCCTGCGTCACAGTAGCGGCTTCCTCGGTCGGTACCCGGATGGTGGGGATCTCTTTTTGTAGTTCAGCTCCGGCAGGGGAGGCATCGAGTTCGACGACATCCCCAGCCTGTTCTGCACTTTTCAGAGTGCCCTCGGAAGAGTGGCGGAGACGGTGAATATGAGACCGCACTATCTCCAAAGGACGTCCCACGGGAGTATGAGAACCCTCCCGCGTATATGCATGACGGACGACTTTGACGTCAACCTTGCATAGAACATCAGCACGCACATCGTTCGAGACCCAGCTAAACCCACCTCTTCTCCGGGTCCTGCCCGCCGCTCAATGACCTTATCCGGACCCTCTTTCCATTCCATCACGGTCTCAGTTCCATCGGGGGGCGTTTGATCCTTCCTCATCTCGTCACACTTGAACGTATCTTCGATCCTCGAACTCCCATCATCGCGCGGTTCCTTGAGATCGGTGCTTGTGTGTCTACTCTCCATGATCGTCTTTTCTTCTTCTGTGAGCCCAGCCCGACCATTTTCCATAGCGTTTACGTCACGATCCCGATTGATGACGACGTCCTCACCACGCGTAATGTGTCGTGTGTGAGTGGCCCAGTCAGGAGGTCCAGACGCATGGCGTGACCATGTTCGTGAGGAGACGGAATGGACACGACGTCCGAGGGAGAAGAACGGGATGGATAGCCCATGTATCGCAACGCTGCAGAGCACGATGAAAGCAACGATGGGCTGAATCGTGGATGCGAGGAACTCTGCTTGGTTGGCGGGTGGGTTGGAAGGATCGGGGAGATATTCAACCGCATAAGTGGAGATGTATACGGCCCCTGAACGTAGCAAACAATGACGAGTTAGTGTGATCTGCAGACGACCGCAACACGTACTCGACTCACCGATACCAACTGGTCCGAAATGGCCGCTGAAAAGGGCCTCCCGAAAAGTCTTCACGTCGGGTATAAATTTGTATAAGGCTATCATGATAGGGAGTCGCTTGAGCGTCAAGATGAGGAAAGCGGTGAGGACAAGGCGGCCAACGCTCAGTGTCAAAGTCTCGTTGCTGAAGCTATCAAAGGGCATCCATGCACCTACGTACACGAACGAAGCAACGTTGAACAGCAAATCTATCACTGAACTGAACACTGCTTCCTCCGTCTGTCGGTTGAAGAAGCCGTCCCAAGCGAAGGCCGTCCCGCAGCAAAAAGCAGCGAGGAGGTCGTCGGAGCCGAGTATTGTCATGATACCGACGGTCAGAAACGCGAGCGAGACGTACTGCGCAACATACGACTGACGATCAATCAAGTCATGGCGTTCACAAAACTTCATGAGATGTCGAAATGCGAAGCCCAAGGCCGATCCGAAGACTACACTGAGGACAATCTGGACTGCATAACTTCATGAGCATATATCCAAAGATGAAGAAGAGGACTGACAAAGCCAAAGATACAAAAACCAGTCCCCAATCGCACGGCCAGGGGTAGAATCCAGGATGAGGTAAAGGGCAAGAAAAAGGAAGGGATACGCGGCTCCGTCATTACATCCACACTCCGCGGATAGTAGCCGGCGGATGTGCGCAGGAACGTGTTTGTCTGCGTACTTTCCTCCAACCACAGCCGCGGCAAGGATGGGATCGGTGGGAGTTAAACATGCGCCAACAGCAAGACTAGAAAGGAAGTCGAGTCCGGGAATGAATGCGTAAATTAAGCCTGCGGATACAAACCACCCCTATTGATGGTGGTTGAGCAGTCAAATGAAAGCGAGATAAACACGACGCACCCAAGTCATCACAGGACCGAGCAGAAAAAACAAGCTTTTCCAATGCCGGGCGACATAGGCTTTTGGAAGCTCGACGCCGATGGCAAACACGCCGATAGCAAGGACGACACGGGTAAACTCGAGAGTGATGGTATTCGATATATCTTCGTTGCCGTTAGCCCAACTGCGAGGGTCGAACACTCCAGCACCATAGGGTCCTGGGATGAGTGGTAACCGGTAATCCGTCAGGGCAACATCAAACATTTGAAGGCAAAGAATGTACTTGCCTATAATAACGCCGAAGAGAAAGGCCCAACAGGCTTCTCCTATGTACAGCTGTAGCGGTAATCAGTATCGTAGTAGAGATGATCAGCCAAGACAAACCTTTTCACGAATAAACAGCGAAAACATGCCAAACTATGTGTAATGAACATTCATTTAGGGCCGAACTGAAAAGAGACGTGCAGATGGGAACTGACCAATACAACGAAACCACCCAAGCATGCATAAGCAATGTGGGGGATCGTTGGACTAAGCTATTCGAGGTTAGCTGTTGCGTGATGCAGAAGGGTCATTAGGCTCACCGGGTGAAACAACATGACGTCGGCGGGAAGCCCCGGGGAGACGGATTCTACGTGCTAAAGGTGAGCCGTGACCGTAGTGGACGATTTGTTGGGTCCGTCGTCCACCAAGGCCGGTCGTTGTGGTCGCGGTAGTGAATGAACGGTGCACTCGGCGGCGGGGCCTTGTCAAGTGACAATTTACGTCAGCACGCGGGGTGAGGTCAAAACTTGGTTGGCAAGCGGGTTGAACGAGGCTGATGCTTTTATAGGAAAACAGAACGGGCGGGACTCAGGATCGATGATACACGTTCCGTCCTCGCCTCCTTGCGGAGTTATACTTTCGCAGGTGGAATTCTCGCCGCTATGCGGTGTTAGGAAAGGTATCTATAAGCCCGCAGTGGCCGCGAGAGTCGTACAAATGCTCAAGTTATCCCCTATTGTGGATCTTCCTCTCCCACACCCTCCGATAAGCATCCTTTCCAAGGTCGCTGGGGCCCCACCCCACCGCGTATAAATCATGTAACCCGTTCCTGCCAAACTGGCTTGGCGTGATAACTCCAGGCACGCCGCCAGCGAACAAATCACGCGTCGACCATCTACGATTTGCTTTCCATTTTCCAGCTCTCAGTTTACTCGGGGAGGCAAAGCATCGGGAATAGAACTGAGAGTGTTCTATCTTGCGGTCGATCCCGGTATCTTGCGAGGCCTCAGGTTTTTATTTAGACTTGCTGATGAGATCATGATCCGCTGCACCCGAGCCGGCATCACTTTCGGCGGTCACAAATTCTCACGAATTGTCACGGAGCCTGGATTCAAGCTCCGACCTCGGGTAGTAATGTCGACAAGTTGCTTGAGCTTGGCTTGAGCTTTAAGTATGTAGCTCACGAGGGATACTACTAGAGCAGAATGAGGGCATTTGCACCAAATCGTAAAAGCTATTTCCATGGTAATTAACGTGTGAGTAGGGCCCAATCAAGGGAGGTATGGGTCATGTAACGTGTAAGGAATGTGAAACATGCAACCACTCGACGAGGGGAAATCCAACGTATGGTGGTTCGACAAATTTGGAACGAATACATTACGTATTCATCGAGGCGGAAGACTGGCAGCACCGGCGGAGCAGCAGTGCGTTTTCTCGAACCACAAATAGTCCCGCTAATTCAAAAAGGCTCGTTCGCTCGACCAGGATTTCTTATTTCGGGTCAAGATGGCATGGCATTGATGCTTTCCGAGGGTTTGTCGTGACGTTTGAGGTATTTCCGATCCCAGTTCTTTCCCGGTAGCTTTCCAGTGATCTAACCACATGGAGGCCTAGGATGCAGGAAAGTAGCCATACACGAATTCTGGACGAGCTGTTCGTTTCTGAGATCCTCTTGAACTGCACTGAGAAGCCGAGTCCTTGTAGGCTTGATGGTGGGCTAGTGTTGCCTTTTACACGGTCACCGAGTGTTCTGCGGGTGATACCAACGTGTCAATGACGTCACGGTTTTGTTGCTCCACTGGCAAGCTCTTGGGCGACTTGCTCACCTTGTGGTCTTCGCAGCCGCTTTGATGGTCTTGTAAGTCCATCCATGAGGTCCTTGACAGCAAGCCCGCACCCGTGTCTCATATTCCGGGTCTCTGGTAGAAGCTCGTTGTCCTTTACGGCACCCGTGACTGTGGTGTGCGACTGTGTATGCACACGTCAACCGCACTGATCATATTTGAAACCCCGCTTCAGCATATACTCGGCGACTTGGAGTGACAGTCGGCATGACAAAGGCCAATTTCACGGTCGGGATAACTACTGCATTGTTTTCTTCGTTCAAGTTCGCAGATCATCGTGCCTATACCACTACGGAAACTAGGATGTACATAATAAAATAGTGAAAACGTGCATTTAGTGAAGTGCCGACAAGTGAGTAGTACTCCTAGAGGTGCAGCCGGTTCGAGTCGGACCAGTCTCATTACGGCTTGCGCTCGCTAAAGCTCGGCTAAGTTGGGTGATGGTCTTTTTTTTTCATCTCACAGCACTAGTGGAATCATCATATCGGGCAACGCAGGCATGCATGCCCCAAAACGTTCCCATCTGCCAATACCTGTAGGGGAGCCCGATTGCCGCACAGAACCAACGTCGATGTAGCACGGATGTAAATGCACCGGGGGTCATCCGATTTTGCCAATATATGTATGTGCTGTGGACACGGTATTCATTTAACTGAGCTGAGAGCGAGAATAGCACTTTGGGCAGCGATAGGAGCCATTTTCCCCCAGCCAATGCATATGTACTCAATTCACTTGATGCCCCGCAAACGTATTGCCTGAACTTACGAACCGAACTAATACCAGACGGATTCCGGCCGGAATTCCATCAATTACATGGTGAACTAATCAGCAACTGCCTTTCTCCTTATTGTGGGAAACTTTGGTGTGTGAATGCCTACCGAAGCAGGCCTTGCCCATGACAGTATCCATGACTAGTACAGTGCCAGTGCGTCTCGCCATCGTGCCAACTTCAACTTGAAGCCCAGTCGATCTCGTTGGTTGTCTAGGGTATTACTCCATGCAGGCCTCTTCAGGCTGCACGTTCGGCGGCCGAATTAACCTATTTGCCGAGAACCCATACAATACTCATGTCTGCGTCAAATAATTTACTCGTCGACAGGATTTCACACAACCGGATCAATGGTCCAACTCGTCATCTTCGACTACAGGAATTTCGCCGTAGGCCATCGCATTGTTTCGTCCATCAATTCTCGTGTCCATCTCAGGACGACAGACTCGCTGCTCGTGATCTTGTCAGAGGGCAGGCGAACACTTTGAGACCTCGATGTGTACGCATTGTCGACCAGCCGATCTGGATATCGTCCACCACACAACGCCTACCCAGTAAACATGTGCCTTATGCCCCGTTGCCGACCATCCATACCGTCATCATCCTTGAATGGTATCCTTACTTCCGAGGAAGATGACGCACGAACAAAATTCATTTCACATATCGATACATGGGTACGTCGATAGTACAGCACTTCCATTCCAAAAAATTCTGCACAATTTCATTTTGACGTTCCGCACGATGTAAGCTGGTTTGCGGAACATACACACCGGCATTGTGGTGTGGGTTTCAGAGTGGTGCGTTTTGCAGCCACTTCTGTACGAGCACCAGCGCATCCGCCGGCTTATCAAACGGAACCTGACCTCTCGTGAGCATGGTGTCCCGATCCGAAACAATGGACCCACCATATGTCCCGCTTCATTGACAGTAGCATAAGTCAATCCGTTTGCACTCCTCGTTTTACCGACTACGTGTCCATCGATCGACCAATCTGTCAATGGCTGTTTCACAAACGCGTCTTGTCCGCTCCAAGGCATCTTGAGGGTCCAAACTTCGTTGCTGATCCAATTACAGATCCAGTCGTACGTTCCAACGTAGACTAGCACGCGTACGCCACGCTCGAGGAGTTGAGAGACATGGGTATACGTTTCGTGGAATTCGTCCAATGTTGCGGCAAATGCGTTACCGACAGTGTTGTTGCAGGCAACAAAGCCCGCAGGGACGGCTGGGTCCACACCGAGGAGCTCCCGAGTGGAATCAAGGGAAAGCCAATCGATCATGTATCTGAAACGTGGTCATTACAATTTCGTGGTATATCAGCGTGATTCCTTACTGCATAACGGGGTAGCAGTGGACGCTTGGGTCACCTTCGCACTTCTTGGTAATGTCGTATGGGTTCAGTCCTGGAAATCAACGGTCAGCAGTCCTTCAACGTGGTCCAGATTTCGGCAGGCTATACCAGAATTTGTAAACGGGTCAGACAATTCGGCGTCACAAAAGTTACGAGCTGCACTACATCTCATGGCATCAAATTGATGGATACATGATTCAAGAGTCCATTTCTGGCATAGAGGCACCTATACCCATCATCAGTGAGTGGAGCTCTACAAGAACGATGGCACTCACAGCTTTCTTCATCTGCAGGCATGTGCTTTTTGATGCTTAAACCGCTGATCCACACAGGAGTTTACTTGACCTACCTGATGTCAGAAACCGGAGGTGATACGGAGGCATTCGTACACTGGATATCGATGTATGTCGGGTACAACGTGAAGTAATCAACTATACCATTTCCTAACCACGAGCGTTAGTTAGTCGCACTGAAGGTGAAATGTCGACATACCAATCATGACAGACGCCAAATTAATGGGTACCAAGTTTTTCGCGACCAGCTGAGCATTCTGATCATAGATCAGGGATGCAAAAATAGGGAGATAATGACCCTGGAAAGACGCATGACTTGGTTCCTCCGAAAACGAAGCCTATGTAACCAAGACTTACAGCGTATGATTCACCCGCCATATGGAAAGCACGGCCCTGGAACTGCGTAAAGTGTTGGAAGAAGATGGTTACGAATGCGGCAATATCTTTGGCAGCCTCTTCGGTCGTGCTCTGCCAAGTGGTTAGGTTCGCAGGGCTCACGTCAACCAAACATGACATGCTACATACCACGGATTCGCCGTAACCGGCATACGAAAAGCCAACACCGACGGGCTGATCGACCCAGAACATGCTTGCGTTGGTAGTCCACGAATACTTGTTGTAAAGCGGATCGCCCTCTTGCGGAATTGTGCATGGGCCGTTTTCCATGAACAGACCCATGCTGGAAACGCAACCAGGACCTATGTCGGAACTGTCATGCAACAACCTCGTTACGCGCTGATAACTGGGACTTACCACCATTTATCCAGAGGATGACATCGTCCGTAGAAGGATCGTTGCGGCTCTCAAAGAAATAGAAGAAGAGGTGTCTCGCTTGAATGTCGATGTAACCTGTGTAAGCGCTAGTAGACGGCACTGAGCTTGGAAAATGACACGCAGAGAGGTGGACTGACGTCGATTTCGTGTCGCAACCAAACACCGTCTTCTTTATCCTGACGCTGTAGTTGGGGAAGAATGGGTGGCCAAGGGTAGTGAAACTGTCAGTTGAGAGAGCACTCAAGTCCTCCACTGGTGTAAATAATCCATCGTCGTACGGCGCAGCACCCGCAGGTTGGGCGTAGAAATTCGCAGCAGGACCCGGATGTTTCAAGCCCAGCACTGACTGCGACGACGCGTAGCCGAGAACGACCAGAGACAGCAGACTGACCGAGCTGAGAAGCATATTGGAGAGTGGGGGAAATCTTGCCCGCTCGCCCCCTTCTTATTCCCTTCTGATGCAGAGTCCCTGAATGGTTAGTCACTAGCTATTTACGTGACCGCGCCTATTGTCAATGGGCCTGAGGTACAGTGAGTACCGATCGCGAGCGAATACGTCGTGAAATCATGGAACATTTTACATGAGTTCTCCCCCGTTCTACGCCCATCGGATCCATTTTTAGCTCGGACAGTTCAACCCACCCGAATGGGTTTGGGGACGTCGCAAAGTCGTCGCCTTCGCCGCGCGATCCTCCTCATATCCTTGGGAATGTTTACACCACGCATCGTAACGAGAACCGGCTTCGGATCCATAGGAGAACCCGTCGATGCGCGGGGCGCTCGTCCGTCATTATTCAACAATGATGCCGTTCCTGGGGCAGGTTTCAAGTTGCTGGCCTAGATCTCGAGTTGCTGTCAATCCCATACATCGGGTACCATGGAGTTCATGAGCTGGAGAAGATATGGAGGCCGTAGACTTTGGCTCGAATGTATCCCCGAGTTTTAAGAACAATACTAGAACCACCACGAGCAGGAGATGAAAGCGTGAGAAGGAGAAAGCGAAGAACTGAGTCTCAGTCTTCCTAATCGGACCAGGACCTGCAGTAATATCTTGAGATCATATCAGAAAACGGTCGTTCTGATCGCATGAGGATCTGGTTCCAAGCGGTGAGGCCTTTACTCCTTGCTTAGGATCAAATAATAAAAATAATTCCGTGTAGCAATCTACTGGATATTGCACATTTCCATTCAGCTGCCAGGGTTCTGTGGAGCGGGTTCCGGGGTTGTGCCGCAGGGCAGTGGCGTGGGCCTCAAAGCTCCTGCTGTGCCAACCACTTCTGTAAGAGCGCCAGCGCCTCCTTGGGCTTATCATACGGAACCTGACCCCTCGTGAGCACGACGTCCTAACTAGCAACTATAGACCCACCATATGTCCAGCCCCATCAACGGTGACAAACGTCAGCCCATTAGCACTCCTTGTCTTACCAACGACCTGTCCATCGATCTGCCATTCTCGCAATGGCTGGCTTACAAACGCCTCCTGTCCAGTCCAGGGCATCTTGAGTGTCCAACGCTCGTTGCCAATCCAATTACAGATCCAGTCGTATGTCCCGACATAGATGAGTGCACGTACACCACGCTCGAGGAGTTCAGAAATGTGGGTATACGTCTGGTGATAGCTGTCCTGAGCGCTACTAAACGCAGCCAAGACAGCATTGTTGCAGGAGCTGTAGTTTGAGGTGATGGATGGGTCAACACCGAGCAGTGCGCGAGTGGAGGGAAGGTCAAGGTATTTCCCTATATTTCTGAAACCTGGTCATGACAGTACTTCAGGCAGGTAACATAATTCCTTACTTCGTAATGGGGTAACAGAGGCTGTCAGAGTCACCCCCGCATATCTTGCTAATATCATATGGGTTCATCCCTGTAGGGAACAATCAGGAACAATCAATGTGATCCAGATTTCGACTATACCAGAGGTTAAAAACGGCTGAGAAAGTTCGCGGTCACAAAAGTCACGAGCTGCGCCGCAACTCAACGCATTGTACTGGTTGATGCATGACTCAAGAGTCCATTTCTGGCACAGGGGCAGCTATATCCAACGTGAACGGGTGGTCCCTACAAGCGTGGAGTCACTCACAGCTTTCTTCATCCGCACACATGAACTGTATCATCCATAAGCGCAGATCTCGCGCAAGATTTTATTCAACGCACCTGATACTCGCAATCGGGGACACCGAAGCAGCCGTGCATTGCATGTCAATGTATGATGGTGTCATAGTAAAGTAATCGGTGAGGCCGTTTCCTGACCACAAGCATGAGTCAATCGTACTGATGAGGGATTTCGACATACCGATCATAACGGACTGCAAATTAATCGGTGTCAATCCGGCCGCGGCCAGTTTGGCATTCTGATCGTACACTTCAGCTGCAAAGACTGGGATATAACGACCCTGGAATGAGACATTATTAAGTTATCCCGATAACGAAGTCTATGTAACGAAGACCTACACCGTACGATTCACCCGCCATATGGAAGGCACGGCCTTTGAACTGGCTAAAGTTCTCGAAGAAGATGGCGACAAAAGCGGCAATGTCTTTGGCAGCTGCTTCGGTCGTGCTCTGTTGAGCGGTTAGGCACGCAAGGCGTCCGTGTCAACCAAATACTGCGTACCACGGTTTCGCCGTAATCGGCATACGAAAAGCCAACGCCGATGGGCTGATCGACAAAGAAAATATTCGCATTGGTGTTCCATGATTCCGGGTGATAAGTCGTGCCGTCTCCGGAAAGGGCTCTGCATGGACCGAGTTCCATAAAGAGGCCAATACTGGAAGAGCAACCTGGGCCTATCCGACGACTTGTCATGCAGTGCCGTGTTGTACGTCGAGGACTTAGACTTACCACCGTTGGTCCAGAAAATGACGTCGTCCGTCGCAGGATCATTGCGACTCTCGAAAAAATAGAAGAAAATGTGTCGAGCTTCGATGTCGATGTAACCCGTGTAAGCACTAGAGCACACGCGTGAGCCTCGAGTTGAAAATGGCCGGGTTAATAATGTCAGCTGACTTTACCGTTCCGTCACAAAAATCCGTTTTCTTTATCCTGACGCTGTGGTTTGGGAAGTACGGGTGGCCAAAGGTGGTGAAGCTGTCGACCGAGAGAGCGTTCAGGTGCTCGACTGGTGTGAACAACCCATCGTCGTACGGTACAGCGTACGCGGATTGGGCATAGGCGTTTGCGCTGTTTGCAGTAGGTTTCTTCAAGCCCGAAACTGACTGCGACGACGCGTGACTGCCAAGAACGGCAAGCGACAGCACACCAAGCCCACCGAGAAACATTGTCGCGAGAGAGCAAAGAGAACTCCCACTGTGTATTCATTAATCTATTAATATAATCATACGTATCTTTTTTGGTCCTGAATTAGCCGCACGGAGTCTCGAGTATGTGCAGTTTGCCTTTTCTCTTACATGTTCATTGGTACTGGGTTTGGTTCAGGATAACTTCACGAATAAATGACAAGGTCACGAAACTATTACTTCTTCATATTCCTCTTCGTGATGCTTTTCTCGCTCCTCACTCTCCCCTTGCTCGCCTTCTTTGGAGGCGCGCCACCAAGCTTTTTGGCAGCACCTGTCCTGCGTACCCTTTCTCGCTGTTTGTTCTGCAGAGGCACGCCTTGTTTGGCTAGCCCCATCCTAGCCTTTTTCTTTGCCATTCTCCGAGCTACACGGTCGGCATCCGCTGCCTTGACACGCTT
>JBBPKY010000282.1:0-29199 GCA_038089495.1 Xerocomellus dryophilus
GTTCTCTTGTAGTCCCACCGGGAGAGGTGTTCTCTTTTCTATCTTCATCCTTGGACAGTGTTTCCCTCCTCTAGCTAGTTCTCTCGTACTAGCTACGTGTCCCTATTACTCATCTTCCTTCCATGACATTCCAGAGTATTCCTTGCTGACGCGTCCCCTTCTATCACCTTCTGATTCCTTGCTGACGCGTCCCCTTCTATCACCTTCTGTGACGTTCCACACTTACGCGTCCTCGGGTATATAGTCATCGCTACCCTGTACCTATTCCTCATTCTCGATCTACGCAATACAAGCGTATCTTCTCGAATCCTTAAGCCGCTCGCTTAAGACTTAGTGCCTTTGAACCTTAGTAGTGCTCGACGACGTTGTGTCTCTCCGTGAGTACCTCCGTCGAGACACTTGACCTTATGCTCGACTTCGCTTGGTACGCTTCGCGTAACACCCTGCCTGCCTGCGAGAACTGGAGTTAGACAAAATCTATTCGCATCCAGCCCTTGGAGTTACTATCCATAGGAGAAGTCAAGCTGACATAGACGCAGAACTAGACAGGACTCCTCCAGATATCCTGCTAAGTCTTCGTACTCGACCATTTCAGTTTCTTCAACATATTCATGCCCACAATCCTCCTTTATCGCAATCACCTACTACTACCGTGGTCGCAGACGCCATACAAATGGCGTTAGATCAAGAAACTTCCTCTGACGACTCTCCGCCTACTCCACCTCCATCTCGCAACTCTATTCCACCACTTTCCTCATCATCATCTTCCGAACATGTCCAACGAGATACCCCAGAACCCACTGCCATATCAATACGAGGTGTTCAGCATCGCGGCTGTGGAGGACCTAGCATATATGGATCTCCAACAGCTCCCCGAAGATCCGAGGCTAGAGGAAGGGCTTGCACCACAGGATGTGGTAGAGCTCAGGTTCACGATGTTTCAAACCCTCACCAAGAATGTTCCCGTCGCACATCTAATGTGAACATGGAAAACGTACCGCCCGAACGAGGCCGGGGTCATAGAACCCATCGAACTAGGCCCATCCTTCTAAGTGAAGGGCCTTCAACAGTTCGAAGACACTGAGATTCCTGGAAAGAACCGCGTGGTCTTCCCCCTTCAGATCAGACCATGCGAGACCAGGGCCAAGGACCTACACTTGGTTAATTCTTTCAGGTACATCAACGAGTACATCGCCTCGGCGTATGAAGGAGCTGGTTGGGCTTTCCCAACCAAGAGTTATCACTCCTGTCCTAACATTCCGGTACATAATCAAGGTTTTGAAATTATTCCTCGCCTCTTTTTTCCTCCTGATAAAGGTTCCTCCTATATTCTGGAGAACTCTCTCGAGCCGAATTGGTTACCACCAGCTCATGTTTTAGAAGATGGATGGGGATTCGTCATGGAATCAGATCCAGTCTGGCAGACCGAATGGAATAAAGCCTTCAACTCCTATCACCGTACCCGTTTTAATCGTGACCCTGCTTACAAAGTACATCACAGACTCCAACAACTCCTCAAACAGGCCAAGAGTCAAGATGAGCTTGATGCCATATATGAAGGAGTTAGAAAAGTTCCTAATGGAAGAAGGAATTGATGAGCTGCACAAGAAGGAGAACGACATCAATGACTTCTCTAAGTCAATCGATTTCTTCCATGACACTTTATGTCATCCTTCTTGGCCTTTGAATGGTAGAGAATCCCTTTCATACAATTCAGACTACCTTTTTCCTTCTAGAAATTTCTTGACCCTCAATGCTCAAACTTCACACATACATGTTCCTTACTATTCTTGTTCTGAATCTAGTATTTGTGTATATGAAGGTTTTCTTACCAATTTATACATTGGTAACCTGCATTATTTTGTGGAGATAAATTTCGACTTGTTCGAAATACAAAACCTCATACTAATACCCGTAAGGGATTGAGATCACACAAAGAATGAAACATATCAGACAAGAAAGGAACAACAGCGGAAGTTATGGCAGTCAAGAAATGGAATTGGTAAACGAAAGAAACGGATCCTACCTATAGGAACTGGGACACAAGGGAACAGTTTAACTTCTTTCAAATTTCTCAATTATCTTTGTAAAATGTTAGTTGACAATTACTTTTCAGACCTCCTTTGATACACTATGGCCCTTCCTACCTCCAAAATCAAGTTTGACAACACTCTCGTCAGTCACATTCCTATGCTCACTGGGCAGAAAAACTATGATATCTGGCAAAAGCGCATCACATCCACCCTATCAGCATATTCCATCTGGGAATTCATCGACGGAACCCTCACTTATGCCAGTCTTCCTGCTGGTGCAGACCTGGCTGATCACCAGGCTAAGTGGAAGGTTCTAAACAAACATATACTCGGCATTATGGCCAGTACAATCGATGATTCCCTACTCACCCATGTCAACTTTACCTGGGCTGACCCAAATGCTCCTATCTCTATATCCAAGGTGCTTTGGGACAAGCTGAAAAGCTTATATGGAACTGCTGGTCTAGCCGGGAAGCCTGGACCTGCCACATCCGTCCTAACCACGCAACAGATGATATCAATCATCTTATGACGCTCTTTACCCAGATGCAATCAGCCGGTTTCAATCTCCAAGAAAACATCCACACCATGATCCTTCTTTCCAACCTTCCAAATGATTATCATACCCTCGCCTCTACCATTGTGCAAACATTGGAACTTACCAACTTCAACATGGAACATATCACATCGCATATACTTTCAGAAATGGAGCTTCATGCTACACGATGTCCATTAGCTGCTCAGATCTCTCATGCAGAATCCAAAGACCCCTCTTCTCTTATCAATAGGACTAATGTCATTCGATGCGGTCCTCCAAATCAAAATCAATGGAGGAACCAGACCCCCTCTTATCAGAGACCGTCGAACCAACCTTATCAATCTCCTGGCCATCATAATCTGCAATCTGGTTCTAACCAGAACCAAGGTCAAAAGAAAGAAAAAGGTCCTGCTAAATCAAAGTCTCCTAACAAAGGACAAAAGAAAGAGTGGTATAATCAACGACAGCAGTCGAAAGGTAAAGGAAAAGCTCCCACTCAAGCAAACGAGCATGTCTCTTTTGCAAACGAAGTCCAGATGGACCAAGCCCAGTTGGATCAAGTTCAATTGGAGAACTATGCCACAATGGAGGAAGAAGACTTCCTTAATAGATTCACAGATCATGAAGAAGATCAAGAGGATCATGAGATGGAAGATACATCTTCCATTACAGCTGCTGCTGGATGGGGAGATAGAAACACTGATGAAGACAATGGAATGATGGTAGCCAGGCCATCTAGACAGCCCTTTCGATTCCCTTCCTTCAAGGAGAGTCCCTTTTGAAGAGAAGGAAGCTACCATGGGACCAAAGATGAAGAAGAAATCAAAGAAAATTTCCTTTTCTATCAGAGGATTGGCAAGTTCATCTAATCATTTCAACAACCTTAAAAGGTTAGATCATATCCAGACACTCCTCCCTGCTTCTCCCATAGAAGTAGCCGTGGCTTTACCACCATGAGACATAGGAGAACGTTGCTTGTACCCACGTGAGTCATGTGGATATGATTCAGAAAATGACTATGATCTTTACTTGTATCATGGCGCTTTTGCGCTAGGAGGAGAAACTGAAAAGAACTTCGCTAGACACCACTGGATGATTGACAGTGGTTGAACTGATCATCTTTCACCTTTTAAAAATGACTTTGCACATCTAGGTTCTCAAATCCATTATGCAGTTGTTGCTAATGGAGAACGAGTTCCTATGTATGGTCCTGGGAAGATTATAATCCATCAACAACGCAAAGGATCGAAACCACTTACTTTGGAGGAAGTATGGTATGCTCCACATGCCGGTCACTGACTATTGTCAGTTCCAACGCTTACCAGTCAAGGCTCCAAATGCCTAATTAGTGACCAAGAAACTAGTATCTGGGACAACAACAAGTGCCTTGTGATACGGGCAACCGCCTCCTCACCTAGCAACAACCTCCATTGGTTTCAGTCATCCATGATTACTCCAACGGACGGTCGATTCAACTTGTTGGTAAAGGAAGATTCTTACGAACTTTGGCATCATCGTTTTGGACACTTGTCCAAGAATGCACTCCACAAAGCCCCTCAACACGTCACTGGTATGCCCACTGTTGTGCTACCTGGATCCATCGCTCCCTGCAAAGGCTGTGCCTTAGGGAAAATGCACGATCACCCATATCCTACTTCCAGCAAATGAGCCACTCGTCCTTTAGGACTCATCCACTCTGATTTGGTTGGACCAATGCCCACTGAGTCATGAACCCATGCTCAATATATTCTTACTTTCATTGACAACTTTTTGGGTTATGCGCTTGTTGCGTTCCTTCATAACAAAGATACCACTTCACAGCATTTCAAGACTATGGTTGCCTGGGCTGAGACCTTTACTGGTCATTCACTCACCTCTGTACGTTCAGACCGAGGGGGGGAATTTATGGCTGGAGAACTTCAATCGTTCTTCCATTCCAGAGGAATCACTCATCAGACCTCTGTTCCTCATACACCCCAACAAAATGGTCGTGCAGAGAGGTTCAATAGAACTCTGCTTGAAAAAGCAGAAGCCATACGCCAACACGCTTGTATGCCACGCTCCTTCTGGCAGGATGCTTGTGAAACCGCATTACATGTCTATAACTGACAACCCATGCATCATCATGATTGGACAACTCCCATTGAGATCTTCAATGGAGGCAAACCGGATGTTTCTTATTTCAGGATATTTGGAACATGTGCATACATATTTATCCCTCCAGAACAGCGACAAGATAAATTGTCTCCTAAGTCAGAGGAGATGATATTTATAGGATATGAACCAAACACTAAAGGCTATCACTTTTGGTCCAAAGAGAGGAGGAGAGTATTCGTTTCTACGAATGCCATCTTCAATGAGAAACTCTTTCCTTACTGTTCCAGAAACAAGGAAGATGGACATGCCCCTATTCCAATTGAAGATGAAAATCTGTTTACAGCATCTAATGACCTTACACTTGATGATTCTCGACCTAGGGATCCAGAACCCTCTTGAGATGTGTTTGTCCCAATACCTCTAGGTTTAGGTCCACATCCCAATCAACCATTCCCACCAGGAGACGGACACACTTCTGACAATACCTCACCATCATTTGCTCCAGATATTCCACCTATGGAGGAACTATCACAATTCGGCCTTTTCGATGATTCATTACAGTCATTAGAAAATGATCCACCATCGTATCACGTATCACCATTACGACCAGGTGTTAAACGTACTACACCTGACACTGGACACCGCAGTTCTATCTCAGACAAGCACCAACATAAACAGTACATGCTTCCAGGTGCCTCTTCAAAAGAAGAAGAGAGATTAAACCGACAAAGGTTATTTCTAACCGACCCGCTTCCCAAAAGAGAAAGACAAACCATTGAGGAAGAAACTCCTCTAACTGGTACTTGGGTCTGGTTATTACCTCGTTAATCCCCTGATGAAACCCTAACCGAGTTTTGCAATCGTCCACACCAGGATCAAATCATGATCCTTGATCGAGCCTTGTTTCGACCACCTATTGAGGCAAGAAGATCATCTCGCATCCCAGTATCCTGGATCATTCCGGACAATACATATGGGGATAGACCTCCTATACAAATCAAGAGAGACCTACAGGGACTTGCACCTATTCAGGAAGAACCCATGATGATTGATCTTACACCAACTAATGAAGCAGGTGATCCAGATCTTGGTTCGATGTACTCATCAAAATGGATACAATATCACTTATCTATGGCCGTGGATGCAACAACAAATCCCCTTCCTAAACAATACAAAGACATCCTCAAAATGTCTAAGGAAGATCAAGGATTATGGATGGCTGCCATGAATGAGGAAATAAAATCTCTTCATGAGAGAAAGGTATGGGAATTGGTAGACTTATCTAAGGGTCGTAAAACCATCAAAGGGAGATGGGTTTTCGCTGTCAAATCTGATGGATGCAAGAAAGCAAGATTCGTCACTAAAGGATTTACACAGATTTTCGGAATAGACTATGAAAAAACCTTTTCTCCAGTCGCTCAGTTCGAAACGTTCCGACTGCTCATGGCACTAGCAGCACTTCATGATTGGGAAATCGAAGCACTAGATGTCAAGACCGCCTATCTCTTTGGTGAGCTGGATGAAGAAATCTATATGGAACAACCAGAAGGTTTCATAGTCAAAGGCAAAGAGAGAAAAGTCTGTCACCTGAAGAAATCAATCTACGGATTGAAACAATCAGCACTGCAATGGAACAAGCAGCTGCACAAAAGTCTCCTGGAGATGGGATTTTACTGTTGTAAAGCAGACCCAGGAACTTATTTCAAGATTCAGGGTGAAGAATTGATCATTGTACTTGTTTACGTTGATGATGCTCTTTTTATGGGTAGTAACAAGACACAAATCCTCAATCACAAGAAACGATTCATGCAACAATGGGAATCAAGAGATCTTGGTTCAGCAAAAGAGTACTTAGGCATGAGGATTACAAGAGACCACCAACAGCGCATGATCACTCTAGACCAAACCTGCTATGCGGAGAAAGTCATAAAATGATTTGGTCAAGAGGATTGTAGACCAGTCTCTGTACCTCTCCCTACCAGGTATAACCCGAGACCAAACTCTAACAAGGAACAGTCGAATGCAACACTTCGCAGTCACTATCAGTTGGTCATCGGATCACTGTTATATGTAATGCTTGGAACAAGACCAGACATAGCATTTGCAGTGATCAAAATGTCACAGTTTTCTTCCAACCCAACAGAAGAGCATTTGCAGAAGGCAATCTATATTGTTTGTTATCTAGCATCTTCAAAAGATCTCTGCATACGTTATACTGGATATGGAGACCAAAAC
Organism: Xerocomellus dryophilus; assembly: GCA_038089495.1. NCBI lineage: Eukaryota > Fungi > Basidiomycota > Agaricomycetes > Boletales > Boletaceae > Xerocomellus > Xerocomellus dryophilus. The sequence continues at coordinate 6,904 of JBBPKY010000282.1, forward strand.
AGACTATGTGCCTATTCTGACACAGACTGGGCTGGTGACGTTGAAACATCATGATCCACCACTGGATATGCTATCTTCCTAGGAAATGGCATAGTTTCCTGGCTATCTAGGCGACAATGAAGAGTTACACTTTATTCTACAGAAGCAGAATATTGCGGTATGACCGAAACGGCTAAACAGCTTCGTTGGATTCAGAATTTATATGAAGAATTCCAATTCAAGTTAGGTCCTCTACCACTATGCGTCGATAACCAAGGCGCAATATTTCTCGCTTCCAATCCTGCTCAGGAGGGAGGGGCCAAACATGTCCAGATGACGGAACATTACATCCAAGAATCAGTAGAGTTTGGAGAGATCAAACTTTACTACATGCCAACTGATCAGCAATTTGCTGATATCTTTACCAAGAACTTGGGCAAGCAGAAGTTTGAAGATGGAAGAAAGTCACTTTGACTTATATCTTATAAACCGTCGTAAGATGAACAGCAAGGAGAAGTGTTGGAATTCTGGTATTTCTTATTCAGAATTATTATTCCTAATATCAGATTCTAGAATGGTCTTTGATCTTATCTTTACACTATTCATATTACTCATCCTTATTTTTAGTCATAGATATGATGTCATTCCTTATCTCTTATCATGACGTCATTATCATATCATATGGTGACATTCTTGCACCATTCTTTATCAGCCAATCATGGCTTACCTTCTTATCTTCTTATCATACGATAACAAGGTTTATGTCAATAGGTACAAACATACCTAGACACTATATAAGATGGGCCTTACTGCCTAGCTTAATAACGACTTCAGTTGTTCTTAACTCCCACTTCAGTCCACTGGAGCGCTAGCATCCCACTAGTCTTTGATACTGCTTCACCTTGTTTATCAACCAAGAACCATTCTCCTAAGTGAGTCTCTCCACTAGGACTATCATATCCCTTCGTGTTCCTGCGCTATCAGGATCGTATTCCTGATAGGAACACCCACTGTGGAGACTAGTGAACTCTTAGAGTTCACCATTACTTCTGGAGAATTAGTGATTCACCAAACAGGCAATCTTTTGTCCTTCACTTTTATATCTTGGATTGGTGACCAACAAGCACAACTGACTGTGGGACTCCTATTAGGAGAAAACACAGATCAGGTTGATGCACACTCCAATCCAGAAGTACACAAGCCACCTTCCCTCCAAACAGATTTACCAGCTGAATATTCCTATCATGACATCCTACCAGGTGTTCCAAACCTACTTTACTGCCCTGACTGTCCTCAAGAAATCAAACTAGCTGAGATCTGCTCACATCCTGCGCTCAGAATCTCAGTAGTCAAGAGAAGTCCAGAAGATGTTATAGAAGGATCAGACGTATCTCTCAACCTTCAAACTTATCCTTTTCTGTTTCTTAGATATATATGCCACAACACTATTGGCAACCAAACAGATGACACTGTTCAAGAAGCTATACAAACAGCTTTAAATCAAGAAACATCCTCATATGACTCTCCTTCCACTCCACCACCTTCTTGATGAACCCCATCTATTCTGCCACTTTCCTCATCACCTTCTATTGCCAAACATGTCCATCGAGATACCCCAGAACCCACTGCCACATCAATGTGAAGCCTTCAGTATTGCAGCCATGGAGGACCTGGCCCATATGGATCTCCAACAGCTGCCCAAAGATCCGAGGCTAGAGGAAGGGCTTACACCACAGGACATGGTAGAGCTCAAATTCATGAGGTTTCAAACCCTCACCAGGAACATTCCCATCACACATCTAATATAAACATGGAAAATGTACTGCCTGAATAAGGCTGGGATAGTAGAACCCATCAAACTAGGCCCATTCTTCCAAGTGAAGGGCCTTCAACAGTTTGAAGATGCTAAGATACCTGGAAAGAACCACATGGTCTTCCCTCTTCAAATCAGACCATGCAAGACTAGAGCCAAGGACCTATACTTGGTCAATTCTTTTAGGTACATCAATGAGTCTATCGCCTCTGCTTATGAAGGCACTGGATGGGCTTTCCCCACCAAGCATTATCATTTTACTCCTGCACTTTATATGCACCATCAAGGTTTTGAAATTATTCCTCACTTCTTTTTTCCTCCTGATAAAGGTCCTTCCCATATTCTGGAAAACTCTCTTGAGCCAAACTGGTTACCACAAGCACATGTTTTAGATGACAGATGGGAATTTGTCACAGAATCAGATCCTTCTTGCCAGAATGAATGGAACAAAGCCTTTGATTCTTACCACTGTACTCTTTTCCACCATAACCCTACTTACAAAGTACATTGCAGACTCCAAAGACTCCTTAAGAATGCCAAGACTCAAGATGAGCTTGATGCCATATATAAGGGAGTTAGAAGAGTTCCTCATGGAAGAAGGAATTGAAGAGCTGCACAAGAAGGAGAAAGACATTGATGACTTCTTTAGATCCATTGACTTACTACATGACATCTTTTGTCACCCTTGTTGGCCATTGGACGGTAGAGAATCCCTTTCATATAATTCAGACTACCTTTTCCCTTCCAGAAATTTCTTGACTTTCAATGCACAAACTTCACATGTACATATTCCTTATCATTCTTGCTCTGACCCTAGTATTTGTGTATATGAAGGTTTTCTTACCAATTTGTATATTGGTAAGCCGCATTATTTTGTGGAGACAAATTTCAACTTATTCAAAATACAAAACTTCATACTGATACCCGTAAGGGATTGACACCACACAAAGAATGAATCATATTAGACAAGAAAGGAACAATGGCAAACTTTATGGCAGTTGAGAAATGAAATTGGTAAATGAAAGAATCAGATCCTACAAAAAGGATTAGGGATATTGGGGAATAATCCAACTTCTTTCACCCTTCTCCATTATCTTTGTAAAATGTTGGTTGACAATTACTTTTCAGATCTCCTTTGATACAAAATGGCTCTTCCTATCTCCAAAATCAAGTTCAATAACATTCTCATCGGTTGCATTCCAACTCTTACTGGGCAAAAGAACTATGATATCTGGCAGAAACATATCACGTCCACTCTTTTGGCATATTCCACTTGGGAATTTGTCGATGGAACTCTCACTTATGCTGGTCTCCCTGCCAGGGCAGACTTGGCTGATTGCCAAGCAAAGTGGAAGCTTCTAGACAAACGCATACTTGGCATCATGACTAGTACAATCAATGATTCCCTACTCACCCATGTTAGTTTTACATGAGCTGATCCCAATGCCCCTGTCTCCATGTCCAAGGTACTCTGGGACAAGCTTAAAAGCTTATATGGAACAGCAGGCCTTGCCAGAATGTTCCACCTCTTCAAGAGAGCCTGGACCTGCCACATCTGTCCCAATCATGCTATGGATGATATCAATTGTCTTATGACACTCTTTACCCAAATGCACTCCGCCAGTTTCAATCTCGAAGAAAATGTCCACACCATGATCCTTCTTTCTAATCTTCCAAATGATTACCACACTCTCACCTCTACCATTGTACAAACCCTTACACCCACCAACTTCGACATGGAACATGTCATATCATGTATACTCTCAGAAATGGAACTTCAAGCCACTCATGGTCCATTAGCTGCTCAGATTTCTTATACAGAATCTGAAGACCCCTCTTCTCTCATTAACAGGACTAATGTTATTCGACACAGTCCTCCAAATCAACATCAATGGAGGAACCAGATCCCTTCCTATCAGAAACCAATCTCCTGGCTATCAAAATCAACAATTGGATTCTAGTCAGAATCCAGGCCAGAAAAAGGGTAAAGGTCCTGCAAAATTGAAGTCTCCCAATAAGGGACAGAAGAAAGAGTGGTATAATCAGCAACAACAGTCGAAGGGTAAAGGGAAAGCTCCCACTCATGCAAATGAGCATGTCTCTTTTGCAAATGAAGTCCAAATGTTATGATGCTGCTCAGTCTCACCTGCACATAATGGACTTAGTCAATTTTCACTTCCAAAAATACTCTCCATAAAGCTCCTCAACACATTACTAATATGCCTACTCTTGCACCACCCAGATCGACCACTCCCTGTAAAGGCTGTGCCTTAGGGAAGATGCATAATTGTCCCTATTCTGCTTCTGGAAAACAAGCCACTCGTCCTCTTTGACTAATCCATATTGATTTAGTTGGGCCAATGCCTACTGAATCATGTACTTATGCTCGGTATATCCTTACTTTTATTGACGATTTCTTGGGTTATTCACTTGTTGCGTTCATTCCTAACAAAGATGCCACTCCACAGCATTTTAAGGCTATGGTTGCCTAGGCTGAAATCTTTACTGGTCACTTGCTCATCTTTGTATATTCAAACTAAGGGGGGGGGATTTATGGCTGGAGAACTCCAAATGTTCTTCTGTTCCAGAGGAGTCACTCATCAGACCTCCGTTCCTCACACACCCCAACAAAACAGTCGTACAGATAGGTTCAATCAAACTTTGCTTGAAAAAGCAGAAGCCATATGCCAACATGCTTGCATGTCACAATCTTTCTGGCAAGATGCTTGTGAAGCCACATTACATGTCTACAATAGACAACCCATGCATTGTCATAATTGAAAGACTCCCATTGAAATATTCAATGGAGGCAAACTAGATGTATTCTACTTCAGGGTATTTGGAACATGTGTGTACGTATTTATTCCACCAGAGCAGCAACAAGTCAAGTTGTTTTCTAAATCAGAGGAGATAATATTCATTGGGTATGAACCAAACACTAAAGGCTATTGCTTTTGGTCTAAGGAGAGGAGTAAAGTATTTGTTTCCACAAACGCCATCTTCAATGAGAAACTCTTTCCTTATTGTTCCAGAGACTAGGAAGACAGACACACTCCTATTCCAATAGAAGATGAAAACCTGTTCACAGCATCCGATAACCCTACACCTGACAATTCTCAACCAAGGGATCCGGAATCCTTTCAAGATGTATTCGTTCCAATACCTCTAGGCTTAGGTCAATATCCCAATCAACCATTCCCACCAGAAGCTGGACACACTTCTGGAAATACCTCACCATCCTTTGCTCCATATGTTCCACCAACTGAGGAACTATCACCTTTTGGACTATTCAATGATTCATTAGAGTCATCAGGAAATGATCCACCATTATATCACACCTCACCACTTCGACCAGGTGTTAAATGAACAACACCCAATACTGGACACCATAGCTCTGTCTCAGACAAGCACCAACACAAATAGTACATATATGCTTCCAGGTACCTCTTTGGAAGAAGAAGAGAGACTAGATCAACAAAGGTTACTTTTAACTGACCCACTTCCTGAAAGGGAAAGACAAACCATTGAGGAGGAACCTCCCTTAACTGATGCTCAAGTCTGGTTACCACCTCATCAATCCTCTAATGAAACTTTCACTAAGTTTCGCAATCGTCCACATCAGGATCAATCAACAATTCATGATAGAGCCTTGTTTCAACCACCTGTTAAGGCAAGAAGGTCATCTTGGATCCCCATATCTCGGATCATTCCAGATAACACATATGGGGATAGACCTCCTATACAAATTGAGAGAGATCTACGAGGACTTGCATCAATTCAGGAGGAGTCAATGATAGTCGACCCTAGACCAACTAATGAAGCAGGTGATCCAGAGCTTGGTTTGATGTACTCATCAAAGTGGATATGATACCATCTATTGATGGCTGTGGATGCAACATCAAATCCTCTTCCAAAACAGTACAAACACATCCTCAAAATGTCTAAGGAAGACCAAGGATTATGAATGGCTGCCATGAATGAGGAAATAAAGTCCCTTCATGAGAGAAAGGTATGGGAATTGGTAGACCTACCTAAGGGTCGTCAAATCATCAAAGGGAGATGGGTTTTTGCTGTCAAATCTGACAGACGCAAGATTTGCCACTAAAGGATTTACACAGATCTTCAGAATAGACTATGAAGAAACCTTTTTTCCAGTTGCTCGGTTCAAAACATTCTGACTACTCATGGCACTAGCAGCACTTCATGATTGGGAAATCGAAGCACTAGTTGTCAAAACTGCCTACCTCTTTGGCAAGCTGGATGAAGAAATCTATATGAAACAACCTGAAGGTTTCATAGTCAAGTGCAAGGAGAGAAAAGCCTGTCATCTAAAGAAATCCATCTATGGATTGAAACAATCAGCACTGCAATGGAATAAGTAGTTGCACAAAAGTCTCCTGGAGATGGGATTTCACTGCTGCAAAGTGGATCTAGGAACTTACTTCAAGATTCAGGGTAATAAATTGATCATCATACTTGTTTACGTTGATGATGCTCTTTTTATGGGTAGTAACAAGACACAAATCCTCAATCACAAGAAATGATTCATGCAATGATGGAAATCAAGAGATCTTGGTTCAGCAAAGGAATACTTAGGTATGAGGATTACTAGAGATTGCCAAAAGTGCACAATCACTCTAGACCAAACCTGCTATGCAGAAAAAGTCATAAAATGATTTGGTCAAAAGAATTGTAGACTCATCTCTGTACCTCTCCCACCAGGTATAACCTGAGACCAAATTCTAACAAAGAACAGTCAAATGCAATACTTTGAAGTCACTATCAATTGGTCATTGGATCACTGTTATATGTGATGCTTGGAAAAAGACCGGGCATAGCTTTTGCAGTCATCAAAATGTCTCAGTTCTCTTCAAATTCTACAGAAGAACATTTGCAGAAGGCAATCTATATTGTTTGCTATATTGCATCTTCTAAAGATCTCTGCATACATTATACTGGACATGGAGACCAAAATGAACTATGTACCTACTCTGATACAGATTGGGCTGGTGACATTGAAACATCACATTGCCCTACCAGATATGCTATCTTCTTAGGAAACAGCATAGTCTCCTGGCTATCTAGGCGACAATGAAGGGTTACCCTTTCTTCCACAGAAGCAGAATATTGTGGTATAACTGAAACTGCCAAACAGCTTCACTGGATTCAGAATCTATATGAAGAATTCCAATTCAAACTTGGTCCTTTATCTCTTTGCATCGATAACCAAGGCATGATTTTCCTTGCTTCCAACCCTGCTCAAGAAGGACAAACCAAACACATCTGGATGACAGAATATTATATCCATGAATCAGTAGAGTTTGGAGAAATCAAACTTTACTATGTTCTGACAGATTAGCAATTTGCTGATATCTTTACCAAGAACTTGGACAAGCAGAAGTTTGAAAATGAAAGAAAGTCACTTCAACTTGTATCTTATAAACCATCGTAAGATGAACAGCAAGAAGGAGTGTTGGAATTTTGATATTTCTTATTCAGAATTATTATTCCTGATACCAGATTCTAGAACAGTCTATGACCTTATCTTTACACTATCCATATTACTCATCCTTATCTTTAGTTATAGATATGAAGTCATTTCTTATCTCTTATCATGACGTCATTATCATTCCATATGGTGTCATTATTGTACCATTCCTTATCAGCCAATCATGGCTTACCTTCTTATCTCCTTATCATATGATAATAAGATTTATGTCAATAGGTACAAACAATACCTAGATACTATATAAGATGGGCCTTACTGCCTATCTCAATAACGACTTCAGTTGTTCTTCCACTTCCACTTCAGTCCACTCAAAGGTCCTAGCTTCCCACTAGTACCTTATCAACTTCACTTTAGTCTTCAACCAAGAACCATCTTCCCAAGTGAGTCTCTCCACTAGGACTTTATATCCCTTCGTGTTCCTGCACTACCAGAATTGTATTCCTGATAACCATATGGCATGATAATGATGTCATGATAAGATAAGAAATGACATCATATCTATGACTAAAGATAAGGATGAGTAATATAGATAGCATAAAGATAAGGCCATAGACCATTTTAGAATCTGGTATCAGGAATAATAATTCTAAATGAGAAATACCAGAATTCCAACACTCAAAGATGGTTTGCATCAGCTGGGAGTATCATGTATGTGTGCAGTTACTAGTTAGTGATGTGAGTGTGTTATTTTGGATGACAGGATTGTAGTTGAACTTAGCTCTTTTTTGCCCCTTCCCTCCAAGTTACTGTATGATGCATGTGGCCACATGGTGAGTTGGTGGTCAGTCATCCAGTATGTCTGATTCAGAGGCATGCATGTTGAGTAGGTGGCGAGACAGACTTGTGTTTTTTTTTTTTTTTTTTTTTTTTTTTCCCCTTGAGTCTCAGTGAGGGCGTGTGTGTTCTTGCATGGACATAGTGAATTGAGGGCCTTGGACAATTTTTGCAGCTACTGTAATTGTAAAGGTCAACTATGTAGTCATATATCTGCCACTGATGTACATACAATTACATTGCAGCCTTGTGGTGTAGTGGTTAACATGTCTTGTTTATGCTATTTTTGGTAATCACAGGTGGTTGCAAGTTCGAGTCCCAGCATTTACAAGTTATTACAAATGACTTAGCCACCTTATTTACACTTTATCTGCTTTGCCACTTATCATGTCCCTCTTGAGCGTTGTTAAATATAAAAAAGATTAAAAAAGTTCAAAAAAGCTGAAAAAACAAATGTCTAATTTGCTGATGGACAAGGGCACACTCAGGCCAGTACATGGTGCAAGCATGGATCAAAACAATAGTGCTTGGGCCTGGGCTACATCTGTAAAACAACTCCCTTTGTACAGATTTGTACATCATAAAATTCTGTAGGTCTGTACACACCTATAAAACTGTACAGAGCTGTACAGAGCTGTACAGAACTGCACAGAATTAGTATAGACTTGCAAACATACTCATTTTTTTCCTTGCATTTTCACTCTCACAAGATAGGGGTAGAAACCAAATTTATTACATCTAATACAACTACAGTACAAGCACAAAGTACAAGTATACAATACATACAGAAGGAAAAGGGGAAGAGGAAAGAGGAAAGAGGAAAGGGGGGGAAAAGAATGATAGTGAGTCAGAGGGGAAAAAACAAGGGAGATATGACTCACAGGGCAGAGGATAGATACCAGACCAGACCAGAGAGTGCAGAGCAGAGATGAGAGGGCAGAGGGCAGAGATAGAGGGCAGAGAGCAGAGAGCAGAGCAGAGAGCAAAAAGAGAGACAAGAGAGCAGAGAGCAAAGGCACAGAGAGAGAGCAAAGGAATGGGGGTGGTGGTGGTGAGAAAGAACAAGTCGAACATGATGATTCGGCACTTTCTGGACTGCTTAGTCATCAACATCCCTTTTTTTGCTTAGTCATTTTAGTACACTTTTGCTACACTTTCTTACCACACATTTACTACACATTTACTACACTCTTTGACCGCATTTTTGCTACAGTGTGAATCACCATAAGGCGGCACCTCCATAGTGGGTCTAATTTTGCACCAGAAGCTTCCGGATGAAAATTTTGATAGGAAATATGCCCATAACTAGTGTAAACCTGCATTTCCGAAAAACTCATAAATTATGTAATCATTCACTTTTGGGGTTCACCGTATCACCAATAACAACTTTTTGATAAATTCTCTCAACCAAGTCATCCGTGCCTGTCCAAATGCACACCACCACCTCCACTGGTTTTGACCGAGTGGGTGAGCATGCATGCACATGTAGACTGCTGTGTCTGCATGCACATGTGTACTCTCCCACTCGTCCATTCACCCACTTTGCCATCTCACCCTCACCCTCCCACCACCGCACAAGCATGCACATGCATCTCACCCATTCGCTTCAAGCCCTCACTCACCACCCTCACCACCACACAAGCACGCCACTTTCCCTTGCCCACTTCTCCATCTCATGCACCACCCTCCCACCATCGCACGAGCACATGGGCATGCAGCTGGGAGCTTGAGCTTCAATTTAGCAAAGCCAGGCCTGGGCTACTACTTATGCCTGTAGATAGTCATGTCAGGGGTTGCCGACAACTTTGGCAGGGGCTGTGTACTCCAAATATGGGGCATCCTTTACCTGTTTATAGTAACTCTGATTGGGCTCCGCTTGAAGTTTACTTTTGGACAAGTCAAATTTTTTATTTTTGAGAATCTCAAAAAAGTAATGAGATAACATTGAAGCCAGACTCAAAAGGAGTTGATTGGCACAGTTTCCATGGAAAAAAGTTGATTATCCAATGTGGAGTTATTGATACAATTTTGCCACTAAGCCAGTTGCCTATTTTGAGTGACTCGCACTGTACCATTTTGCTACACTTTCTTACCATATTTTCATTACAGTTTTGCTACACTTTTTGTCCGCATTTTTACTACATTTTACTACACTTTGACTACACTTTGGCTCAACTTTCTAACCACAGTTTTATAGTACACTTTTGCTAGACTCTCTCACTACATTTTTGCTACATTTTTTGACCGCATTTTTGGTACACTTTTGGTACACTTTTTAGTACATCTTTGCTATCCCTTAACCACACTTTTTCACAAGCCATTAATGCATGTTTAACCTGCACTGATATTAGTTAACAAATTGACAATAAACAGTCTGTACAGGTCTGTGGGTTTGTGGGTCTGGGCGAAAACTAGTGTTTTACTGATGTTGAGAGTATTATGGTGGGTAATTGACAGACTGTATTGGGATTGAAAACAACAGTGCCTGGAAGAAAAAATCTGTCAATCATCTGGTCAGAACGAGCAGGGGCAAGTGAAAACGGAGAGAAAAGAAGACAGGAAGCCTCCAACGTGCCTGGAAGGGGGCAGTATTCGAGGCTGGAACCAGCCCATCTGGAACATAGGTACAGGAAGACAGGAACCAATCAAGGAAGGGGAGTGGAGGCTTTGAGATTGGCGAGGCAACATCTAAATCAAGAAGGGAAAGAAGCATGCGGGGATGCTACAAGTGTGGTGCACAGGTCATGCACAAGTGATGCACGATGCCTGTACCAACAAGTGTTGCACAATGTTAGTATTGTTATTACAATTGATTTATTGCATTAAAACTATGAGGTGGCCTCAAACAAGTCAAACATAATGATGTGGCACTTTCTGGACAGCTTAGTCATCAAACATTCCTTTTTTTTTTTTGCCAAGTCATTCTAGTACACTTTTGCTACACTTTTACTATAAATTCACTACATATTTTGACCGCATTTTTACTATCATTTCCCCACCCCCCCCCCCCCCACCATCACATTTTCATTACAGTTTTCCTACACTCCTTCACTACATTTTTACTACAATTTTTGACCACATTTGTACTACACATTTACTACATATTTGCTACACTTTTCACCACATCTTTGCTATCCCTTAACTACACTTTTTCACAAGCCATGAATGCATGTTTACTTGCACTGATACCAAGTAAAAAATTGACAATAGATAGTCTGTACAGTATGAAAATTCTGTGGGTCTGTGCAAGTCTGTATAGCTGAACTGCATCAACTTCAGTGATTACTGGGACCATTCCATGCCTACCTGAACCCAGCAATCAGGGCAAGTTGCATTCAACTAAATCAATATGCAACTGATATCTATTGAATCTCCAAGTGATCAGCAATGACTCAGACACAAACATCCTGCATAAACCACAAAATGGCAGATATTGGATTTTTCACTGATGTTTGCACAGTTTCCCATGGATCCATTATAATGGAATCCAGGCACACTGTTTTGTCAGGTATTGAACTCACCCCTTTCAGGGGACTTGTAACTACTTGGTATAGTACCTTTTTTATTCCCACTTTTCTCTTGTCTACAGGGTACTCCACTCCACTTGTGCAGTTTCATTGTCTTGGATTGCTCCCAGTCATTTCTGTATCAATGGCATTCCTCTCTTCCTCTTGAATGATCTTGCTCTTTTTTACAATGTCCTCACAGTGGATATGCCCCCTTCCCCTGAACTATTATAGTTTTACTGATGTACTAGGTCAATTCATGGGAAACTGAATGCAAGTGGTCGAGTCCTGCATTTTGGCCTGAGAATCACTTAGCACCATGGTCTGGTGCATATTGACTGGTTGAATCTTGCAGGACAACATCTCAGGACAGGGGGGTCCATGATTCAGAGTCCACATTTCATGATCGATCTTCATGATCGATCCCAACTGGCAATTTAATTTCATCCGAGATATGTCCCCGATGATGGTATCTAGGAAGAGTTTCGGATCGTGCCGCGAAGCGGAATACTGATCCAGATGTCTGAGCACCATTGGATAACCTGTACGGACCGAAACCAGATCTTATAAAACGTCATTCGGTGTGTCCGGAATCCACTGTACATGTCCGGGGCTACAATGGAATAACTTACGACGATTACATATCAAAATTACACCAGCACGTCGGTCTACAAGTACATCTAACCCCATCTCTGCAAAAGAAGTCAAAAAGTATGCGAATAACGGGTGTAAACGATGTTCAATCCAGGTCATCCACCTCCATGTAGTTGTCCGAGTCTGTGTCATGGTACTCAAATGCCTCCTCCTCGGGGACCAACAGATGAGCCTCGAAGCCTCGATCCTCGTCCTCAACGATATTCCATCGCTCTGGCCGTAGTGCCATATCACTTGCCATATACCGCATGTATAACTCCCCATTCTCATCGTCAGCGCTGAGGCGAATATTCCACCCAAGGTAGATGCGATTGTATGCTGCGTCGCGGGCGATAAGTCCTTCGTCGTGCTTATACTCCACGTCATATTCGTGAAGCATCCCGATTGTGGTCCCGCGCCGGAGACAATTGAGGTCGCTCTCGTCGAGCTGGTCAAAGAGGTAGTCGTCCTCGTCGATAACGACACTGGGAGGCTCCCACTGAGGGTACACATAGGCCCCCCGGTACGCCTCTTCCTCGCTCCCGCTACCATAACTGAACACCTCGTCGTACCAGCTAGAGTCTTCTTCGTCATCTTCATCTTCGTCTTCGTCCTCGTCCTCGTCATCGGTCGCGCCGTAATCATCGATTTCTTCGTCGTCATCGGGAAAGAGGCCCTCCCACGGATCAGAGTCGTTAGAGGCCAGGTCGCGACCGGGTGAAGCCCCAGTCTGAGGACCTTTCACTTTCCCGATCGCAGCTACGATAGCTTTGATCATGAAGACGGGTATCGGGCGGTGTCGTACGTTGGTACGGCAGCATGGACAAGTCTTACGTCGGCGTAGTAAGTAATCAGGATCGTTGTCATCATACATCTCGTCGTCGACAGTGGGTGCCTTGCGGAACCACTCTTGAAGGCATGTTACGCATAGGATGTGGCCACAGGGTGAAAGGCTGCTGTTATTCAGAAACAGTGCAAGGCCAGATTGCAACATAAAACGCACGCATATGGCCGATAGAGTAACTCCATGCAAATTTGACACAGCGAGTTGCTTTCCACAGTTGTGATAACCTAAGGTCGTGAAAGTATCTGTCAATCAACGCGGAAAATAGAGTCAACCGACAAACCTCGTCTGATTTCTTTGTCTTGCTTTGTAACTTGGATAGTTGAGATTCGGACTCCTTCAGCTTCTGAAGGGATCAAATGAGATCAGCATTAGAAAGCATTTTATTTTCACGGGAAGCGTCTCACCTGTCTCAAGGTATCATCCTGTTGTTTCAATTCTTCCATAACCTAAATAACGTTGGTACCGCTTATGGAATAGCTTGATCAAAATTACCTTGCTTTGTTTCTTAATAGTTTTCTTGTTTTCGTGAGCCAACTAGAGACGAAGTAAGCGACGTGAAAAATATTGTAGTGGAATATATGCGTACCCTTTTCCAGGCATCCAGTTCCCGTTTCATTTTCGCAAACTCAGCGGCTGCAAGAGAGCCACTATAGTCAGCGTGCGCGTCGATAAAGCCATGCGTGTCTCTTCCCGATCCCTCAACATCGGAAGCGGTACTCTTCGATGGCAACTTGACTGACTCTCGAGATTTTGATCTCTCCCTCTTGATAGAAGTGGCTTGAGCCTCTGGTACACGTGACGTACTCGCATGAGGGGCGTTCTCCGTTAGATGGCGATTGTGTGAACGAGGTTTTGCCTTGGACTTGCGTCCACGGTCAGAATTGGCATCATCAACGGCCACGAGGAAGGATCTCGAGCTTGAAGATGGAAGAGTTGGGTTTCCAGGTTTCTTTCGTTTATTCGGGTCGGTATGAGAAGCTTCGGGTTTGCGCGTCAAAACGAGTTGAGCCTGTTGTTGGGTTGGTTGAGAGTCGGGTGACCTGGACCTGCGCCTTCGCTGACTAGGTAAAGGTGAAGGACCAGATATGGATACAGGTTGGCGCCGCTGCGTATTATTGCGACGTGATCCCCTGGCGGCGGTATTATAATTCATTAGGAGATGGATGAGAGCGCCGAGGCTGCAGTACAGTTCAGAAATCGATGTGGAGGTGTCTGCCGCTCCCTATGACTGACCTTGCTAATTACTTGGGGATTTCGGACAGACCTGTTGCCACCGTGTCGTGGATGTGGGTGAGAGACAAGACAGTCTGGATGCCTATAAAGGGATGTGACATTGCGTGACGCTGTACATCACGTGTTTTTGTTGTGTTCCGATGAATCCGACGCGCACTTGTTTCATCGACTTTGTCTGGAACCTGCTATACATGCGATCTTGTCATTGCGGGTGCTGATATGGTTGCTAGGTGGCTCATCGGTTTTTCTGCTGATCCTGTCGGTTTCCGATGTGATCCATCGCAGACGGATTGACATTCAATTGCCGACTTCTGGGGATCCGAATGTTATACCGTCAGACGTCTTGGAACTCTCAGTCCTCTCCCCCCTGTGACCGCCGTTCACGTCGTTCACCACGTGAAGGACACATCGATGGCGATCTAGGTCTGCCTACCATCAGGTGAAACACACTACACCTTTACCATGAATCTGTGCCGGATGTGCGATGCACTCTTGAAGACGGACCGCCACAAACCATTCAGGGATCGATGAGGACAGGGTGAGTCGAGCTCCCGGTGTAAAAGTCATATTACAAACATCACACTGCTTGGACTTTTATCCTCGCTTTGCAGTGTTTTTTTTTTTTTTAGTCATCTGTTGGTAGCCTGGCAAGAGCACAGTCGCGCTCCATCATCTGGTTTATACCCAGCAAGATACCTATGACTCGGCGATTCGGGCATCGCACTCAGCCTTATGGTCACGGAACAGCTTCCGCACCATCTTCAGGATCATATCACAGTCCGGCATGTCCATCAGCTCTGCCTGAGCAAGGGACTCTGCTGTGCTCATTCCCGCCACGGATGAATGGGGATACCTGTCAAACGCCTCAAATTGTCCGCCAGCGGTGTCGCGTGTACGTCTCACTCGTTCCAACTGACGGTAGAAGACCATCCACACGCTTTGATGATGCGAATTTCCAGACTTGGTTAGGCCCGTCTAGTATACTGCGGGAAGTACAAGGCATGGCTAGACATTCCAGGAAACGACCCCTTGGTGACTGATGAAGCATTTACTCCTGCGGGTCAAGCCGCGTTCCACTTAAGCCAGGGGTTCCAAGACACATCACATATCCGACCCACAAGCGAGCTCTTATCCTTCTTTTAGGAGCTTCTTTGATCGGCGACGTTGGATCATGCGATAAAACTCGCGGACATGTCATGCAGAGAATTCACGCACCGTGAGGAAACGATCTTGTTCAAACGCACCCCGATCCGAGCACACCGCAATCCGCAGATTCCGGTAGGCGTGGCCTCGTGATATTTGCGATGGGCAGGTAACCCCTACGATCATCTCGCTAGCCTCCTTGTTTTCCAAGCGATGTCTGTCCAGTGATGATGCTGGGACAGCTCGCCAGCGCTAGTTATCGTTCTTGGACTCTTTACACCGCGATTTGAATTGCCGAGGCGATTTTCGATGAACAATATCAAGACCTTCATCGTCAGCGGTGTGGGCCCAACAAACATCGATCATCAAGAAGCTGTTCGTCCCAGCATGAATCTGGTTCAGACATGCGGTGTCATCAAGGTCCCACCTTCCCAGGCACAGAGGTGATCGGGGCAAGGATAAGGGGTATGAAACTCAACTTTGTCTTTCCAGACAGCCGAGGTCCGGTCTCACTGCACGGGCGCCTGTCGAAGCTCGCGCCGCGCAGCCGAAAGGGACAATTCTCGGGGCACAGCCGGGTCCGCTCTGTTCATAGCATTCGGGAGTGATGCAAACCCCAAAGTGGCGCCTCACGTATCGGTCCATAATGAGTATGACTGTTGGGCTATCATCATGAATGACCACAGCTCGAGGGTTGAGGGTTTCATTCCGTAACGCTCGACGACGACCCACCGCACCAAGCTGAGAACAATGGATGGGCGCTGCGGTAACTCGGTGTCAGTGAGTCGATTGATCCTTCATACCGATCATCAATTGGTTATCCGGTGCAAACGCTTATTTCCTTCTTCAGTCGCGAGACTTCCGCCTTGAACATGCAAGGCCTGTGGGAGGCCCTACCACATATAAAGAGGGATTGTATCATGGGGAGAGGAAGTCAACCAAGAAATCACCCACACCTAGCTGGTCAGTGAGCTCCTCGATCTCATTATATTTGGCGGGGCTTACGTTACTTCACTTGCAGAAGCAAAGCACATTTATCCGCTACGAACCCCACCGTACCTGAACTGAATACAATGCGAAACGCCCAGGTAAGCTAGAGCTTCAGTCCGGAGTCCCGCCCAAGACTGACCGTCAACCAGGTCCTTGACACCGTTCTCCGCAAGGGCGCGATCAAACAACCCTATTGGGGTAAAGCAGACCAGACAATCGTCAAGAATGGCACCCAGGGGTCGGGCACATGCAGCGGCAACACCAATGGCGGAAATTCCACCAGACGTACTGCATAGCCCCTTCTTCTTCACCGTGTACTTTTAGAAGTCTTTATCAGTCTCCGCCGACCCGACCATATGTGTAGCGTACCCCCGAGATAGCAACCAGTTGGCTCTTTCAAATTCGTCTGCACGTGGATGTCTGCATGAACAAGTTTCTGTGATTACTCCCTGAACTGTCCGTGGGGCTCGGGGAGGCTGGAGCGTGTCCTCCACGCACGCATGCACGAGATAGCTAAATAAACAGGGGCGAACCCCACAACTTAAATTAATGGTTGTATATCCACTACACGACAAGAACACGGGCCTGTTGGCAGGCGGGGCTGCACCCGATCCGGGAATGACCAGTTAATTCAAGTCCATGAGCCGTCGAATGATCTGCTCCGCCTCCACGCACTCCTTTGGATCCTCAAACACTCTCAACACGATGTGCGACGGCATCACTAGCCGTGCCCTGTTCACCCGATTTTGAAGATCCCATCGCCTTTTTTCTCCTTCCGTGATAAGTCGCACCTGGCGTGTTGACTGTAAACTTGAGGACAAGGAAGAACCTATGGAGGCGATTGAGCTGGATGAATCTTCCGATACTCGGGACAAGAGCGTGAGATCGGGTGAAGGCTCGGACGAATATGCTGCAGGCGGGAGGCTCCCATTTTTGGTTGCGCGAGGAATGCGAATAGCACCAGGGTGGGCAGGGGAAACATCCGTATCTGAAGCTGCACGTTTCGGCACGGTACGTGACGGTAAGCTGCTTGGCAAGGGTACACTGCCCCTCGACCTGGGCTTCATTGGCGAGTTCGTCAACCCGAAATCCGCCTTTATCCCAGTTGGATCCTCGAGACCAGCGGCGCTCACATCCCGTATGAATACGCCAGTAATCTGGCCTGGCCGCTCAGCAGCCAGGGAAGAATACAACTCTAGATCCTGTTCTCCAGAGTCTCCGACGAGAAGGAATTGAGATTCCGGGAAGTGATCTAGGACTTCGACGACATTCCCCTTCTTCCTGGTTGCTGGCGCTGATAGAAGACCGTTGAAGAGCGATCGTCCCGCGTAAGAGCGCAGGCGGATCGAACCGAGGGGGAGATTTGAAATGCTGATAAATTGATTTAACACAGGAAGAAGCTCGTAAGGAGAATTTGACTATCGCAGATCTAGGGTGAGTATTCAGGTGAGGGATTAAGGATTACGGACGAACCACATAGTGAAAGCGAACCCCGAGCTTCCACATTGCACCATACCATTCCCCCATCTCAGGAATGACCGTGTCCTCTAGATCTCTAACAAACACCTGATTGAAAATCGCACGTGCGCCATCCACGACCCTCGAAACTTTTACCGTATCATCAATGTCGGAGATGACACGTACGATTGAATGAGTTATTGGTATATGGATCATGCTCGTGGGCGTCTCGTGGAGCTCTGGCGTGCGTTCCGTGTTAATGATCCGCGCCTGTACCAACAAGTCATGTTCGACGTGTGTCTGATTGGATGTAATGCGCGGATGCATGCAGATATCGTTCCAATCTATTCTGAATGTACCCGAAAAGTGTCCATCAGGGCCAGTTAGCATCTCCCGGGTCAAGAGAGGTCTTAGTGAGTGCCGATGGGATTTAGGATCGGATGACTCCGGGAAGATGGAGACTTGAATTCTTCGTGAGGGCATTGATGACGCCCAGAACAATTTGAGTCGTGACTCTAGGTTTTCATGCAAGCGTGCCAATTCGGCGGATATAGTATCCGCTGGTACTAACTGCGGAGTAAAGCGGATATCCTCCACTTCGTGGTCGCGGTTCCCACTGTCCCGGAAGTGAGCGTCGAGACTTTCGACCTCGTAATCATCGGAAATTTCATCGGGACGGGGCGGGAGATGCAGTTGTTCAGGGTAATCTTGTAGTTCAGTATCTGGTGGGTGCAGTATTGTCTGGGGTTTGGGTATGGAAGCAAAGCCTATCATGCTGGTCAACGAGGTGCATTCCTCAAGTGCTAAAAATTCCATACCTCTGGCAAACTTGAGGAATGCCCGCTGTGAGCGAGTAAGGAATTCAGGCGTTCGGCGAGACGTCGCGAACCCAGAGACATGGAGCACGACGTCGAAAGTATCTATTAAAAGGACTATAAGCGCGGGAATCGAACAGACGCCAGGTGGCTCACTCTCGGGCTCGTCTAGAGTGGGTCTGCGTGGCCGCTTGGTCGCCCAACCGGGAAACAGGTGGACCTCGTCGACGGTGGCGACGTCCGAGGTGCTCCTTCTAATTTTTTGACCTGCCCAATTACTCCAGCTTTGAATCATGCTGTGCCCCGGCGTATGACTGTCCTCTCCTGACGTAGTCGCCCATCGCGAAGGGAGCGAGAGTCGAATTTCGCGCTGCGAAATATAATCCTTGAGACCCGCGAACCTCGACGGATGAGGGACGGTCATTCTGCAGGGGGTGATACTGTTTCAGAGGGACGGCGGCTGGCCAGGTTGACGCCGACTGGAACGCAACGCGATCATGAGCTGGCTGTCGCCGGCCTGTCTCGGATGGCTGTTATGGAAAGCCGGCTGTTGATTCAGATCAGTTCGGCTGCTTTTGGTAGTAAGCATAGCAATTGGAAGTAGTACGGTCCATGTTGACCACCATCTTCCCAGCTCTTGATACCGTCAGTCTAGGGATCTTCATATCTGGAGGACGAAGACAATTTTCGGGTCAACGCTTTTGCTATCCGAAAATGAGGCAACAACCCCAAGTGGAAGGCAAGCCGAGGAAAGCACCGACTCCCAACCTACGCGGACACCCAAGGGATTTACCAGATATACGCATCTCGAAGAGTCTCTCATGGTTACTTCGCCATGGTGCAGCAAAGGCCGGCTTGAATATCCGCCAGGACGGTTACGCAAAAGTTTCCGACGTGGTGAGTCCGCAACGTTTACACTGTGACGATCAGTCGAGCTCACATTGTCAGGCAGCTTTCCAACCCTATGTTCAGAGATGTCACATTCACGCAGCTACAAGATATCGTAAAACGCGACCAAAAGTCACGATACCATCTTCTGTTTGAGCCGCAAACGTCGGAATCTGCTGGAGCAGATGTATGGTGGATACGGGCTAATCAAGGTCACTCTATGAAGGTCTGACAGTTCCGCAATGCTCTACGAGCCCTATGCCAAATATAGGTTCTAGAACATCGAACTTGATCTACAACCTGTCATGTCGGCGTCTGAGATACCCATGGCTGTTCATGGTACAACACGACAGGCATGGCAGCCCATAGGTTAGCATCTTCCGTCCTGTTCCCCGTATTCCAAGCTTTTTCCTCTACTAGCCACCCAAGGTTTGTCAAGAATGACACGGAATCACATTCATCTAGCACAAAACGTTCCAGGTAGCGGCGTTATCAGTGGTAGGTGGGCTCTTTCCGCCGTGCTCAGAAAAACCTTTACATGCAAATGAAACAGGCATGCGGAATTCGTCTCAAATACTCATCTTCGTGAATGTTCAAAAAGCTTTTGACGCGGGAATCAAGTTCTACCTTTCCGCGAATGGCGTCGTCCTCACAGAGGGCGATACCAATGGCTTTTTGCCTCCGGAGTTTTTCCTGCGAGTTGAGAATGCAGACCGTACTCCCGTGCAAGGATGGGAAGGCAGTGGACCTATCGTGCCAGCCACTTCCGTCCTTGTTGATTTCGGGATTGACGATGTGATCACGGAGGGGGGAGGACCAGCCTCACTGGGGGATCAAATAAGCTGAGGAGGAGGTAGATTTTTGGGTCCATAACGAGTCTTTTGGGCCTCTTCCTTTCCATGGACCGCATTTACTTCCGTTCTACATAGCAGGCTCGGCACGCATCACTTTGAATAGAGCACCAGTTCGTCCAAATACTGGTGATGGTTTCCGAACAGGGTTGGGGTTACCATTACTGGCAGGATTTGAACACATTTGTTCCTGCTACAGTCAGTACAGTTGAAATTCGAGTCAATGCATTGTGCATCAGCTTTGGCCACCCCCCAAAGTTCATTAGCAGAGAAACACGCATTTTGAGTGTGGACTGGTTGAACATTTAAGCATATTTTCAGACTTCATGCCTTTCAGCTCGGTCCCCGTATCAATTGGCCTAGCCTGTATTGACGTCATGATTTTCTGCAGCCTTTGTTGTGTAGTAGTACAGTGACACTGTTGGCGATCGGTGTCTTTGCTTCCCTTAGCGCGTGCAGTGAGAGTCGAAGCATTCTCGTCACGTCGTTTTCCATATCATGATCAAGGGGTTGTATTCCGGGCTGGTAGGGACGGTTGTCGCCTCCTGGTCATTGATAGCCTGACAGTTCTTCGTAGCGTTGATCAACTCAAGAAGCCTGTAGGACGTCCTGCCGGTCGTCGGACATCCGATTATGGCGAATATCACAAAGAGACGCCCCAGCAAGACAAGTCGGCCATCTGAGGTATCCTTTTGCGGTTTCATGATAGCCGGTTAACATCAACTTCCGTTAGCATAACACGCAGCACGCCACATCCGTGGCAACACCCGATACGGGGCCGTCGAGTAGATTTGGCTTTCGACATATTATAACTGGTTTCTTCAAGAAAGTTGTGTAACCGTATTGTACATACAATAAGTAGATCGCTATCAAGATCTATGGCCACCCCGTAGTTCCTCTGTAGTAGCACCCGCACCACCTCGCTTCAGCGCGTTGCGCCTGCACTCGGTGGTGCTCGGTGGCGGTACTAGTAGGGCAACTGCCTGCAGCTACTAGCAGCCGGTGCTGTTGCTGATGATCACCCTGCTTACAGACTCGGAGATTGGCAGCCAACACGGCAGAAGTACTCCCAGGAAGGGGCAAATTGTCAAATGAAGACTCCTCAGTTTGTGAGGGAACAACACGATCACAGTCGTGCTCAGGGAAGGTGCAATCTTCAACGACAAGGCGGAACAGAGAAAGCCACTCACGACCCACAACGACATCACAATCGATGTCCTCGATATGCACAGGAACGTCGGCTGTGAAGCTCGTCCCATGGAATTCTGCCTGAACGACTGCCCTGTTCAACACAGAACCAGAGTCACAGTGGAGCGAAGCGATGGCGGGCGAAATGCAGCATCGAACGTTTTCATCAAGGCGCCCATTAACGGGCCGTCCGTTGAGTCGCATGAGGGCGGAGGGGGAACGAGCGGATGGTTACTGGCGTACAATTTGTGTACAATTCACTTTTTCCTGGACCCGGAGGGGCCAGGTTTACAATCCAAGAATGCATGGGAGTTCCAAAATCCTGTCGTGGGAAAGGAGGGGTTCTGACCCCTCTTTCCCTCTTGCTTTCGTATTTGGTATTTGTTTTCCGTGGGCGTGTAACAGTCCGTGAATATCGACCGCTATGGCTAGGTCGAAGGGTGGACACGAGCGGTAGACCCGAGATCTGCCAATACTGCACACTGCTTATAAGCTATGGAAAGGTATGGGCGAAAGCCCGTAGGGCTTTCCGGCCCGAAGGACTGTCTTAGCCCCTAGAGTGAGCTGCGATCCCATATAGAAGGAGCCCGTGACGCGTGCAGCGAAGCTCTGCCCACACTGAAGGAGGTCCTAGGCTCGTTTATTGAACGAGCTTCCGAGTTAGGGTGT
>JBBPKY010000283.1:0-29177 GCA_038089495.1 Xerocomellus dryophilus
AATAGGAGGGGGTTGGGGACGTGGGATCTGCGGGTTCGCCGTTGGGTTGTGTGGTGTAGACATATGCGAAGAAGGTGTAGGGCGGAGAATGCTTCGCGGCGTGCGCGGTGCCTCGTTCGGGGGGATGTACGGACGAACAGGCGTGTTGGGAGGAGCCCGCGGGTGACCGCGACCGCCGCCATAAGGATCATCCTGGCGGGAAGGAGGAAAAGGACGCGGGGGGAAGGGAGGCGATGGCATCATTGAATCAGAGATAAGCAAAAAAGACGATCCCTATAGTCACTCGGTGAGCAGACCCAAGACGTTATGGTGGAACGGAAGTAAAAGGATGCTGATGGCGTCAAGAGGGTCTTCCCGTCTTTTTGAGAAAAAGGAAGTAAAGTGATCTGAGCCCGGTAGCCGTGTTGTATGCTGATAAATTCAGACTGGTCGAGGCTAGACTATGTGATGCGTAAGTTGGGCCAGAGAGATGAAAAGGTGTAGCTCCGATCACATTTGAATTCAAACTGGGAGGAGGGAGTTGATCTAGAACGTGGATGTGGGAGGGCGAGGAGAAGTAATGGTACGCCAGAACAAAGACGGGCGTTACGTGCGTGTCCGAAAGCGACTTGGACAAGACGAGATGAACCAACCAGAATGGAGAGAAAAATTAGATAACCTTGGGAGTCCCAGACTCAAGTTGTGCTGTCGAGACACATGTGGCTGGGCTGTTCCAGACCTAGAAGAATGCGTGGACATACGCCGCTGGTTGGTAAGTCATACTACACTCACTCGACAACGACGGAGACGCAATTCCAGAGCGTTGACGCTCACCTCGGCCAGCGAAGCAGAGCTGGCGACAAATTCCAACCAGGACCTCATCCAGGGTAATACAAAGCACAGTCCAGGCCACTTGTTCCTGGCCTGGATGTCAGCCTCGTTTGGAAATTCTCATCCGGCGTTTAGCCGGTTTCAGGTCGGCACCCCGCACAACGTACAACGTCATGTGACCATTCCCATTCCCACGCCCCACGATGCCTACAAATACCGCGCCCCGCCGATCATATGGGTTTCGTTGGAACGAATAAATTTCGGCTCACGCGCAAAATGTTCGCCAACGCCAAAGCCCTCGTCGTCGTTGTCTCATGCGTTCTCGTCGCACAGGCTCAGTCCACCGAAACCACAACTGCGCCCGCCTCCCTCCCCACCCTCGACACGTGCATCACCGATTGCCTGACCCTCGCCCTCCCAAGTGGCCCTTGCACAAGCTAGTACGTTTCTTGATTCTCCTGCACCGCACCTCATTGACCCATTGTCAGCACTGACGTGACCTGTGTCTGCACCTCGACCGGCTTCCAACAGGCCGCGACCGCGTGCCTCACGGCAAACTGCACCACAGACGACCTCGCGATCGCGGAGCAACTCCAGAGCGAGGAGTGTGCCACCTGTATGTGATGTTCTTCGTTTTCCGTATAGTCTTGATCAATTGGCCATTGTCGTAGTGACCTCTGCCAGTGTCCCCGCGACTACCGCTACTGCGACGTCGAATGGAACATCCACGTCTGCGGCAGCGAGCGAAACGTCTGCGTCTGCTACGAGCACGAGCGCTGCCATGGCGCTTTCCGCACCTTTCTCACTCGGGAGCATTGTCGGTACCCTCGTCGCCTCTGCGGGGGCATTGATTGGCGCTGCCTTCGTCCTGTAACCAAGTTACCATCCAAATTCCCTACCCTGTCTTCTTCCAGAGCTTGGCAAATGCACTCGTACGCATGTTACGTTACGAGATATACCTATTCGGGGAGATGGAACGTGAGCCATGTTGAAACGTGTTTTGTTTTACGTTTGAAATTTACATAAACCCTGATATGCACTGGTATGGACTGCTCGTCATTGAAGTGAAGTTTCCGAGTCCAGCCGATTCAGTAGAAACCACAAGTTACACGTTTCGTTTCATTGCACCTCAAAAAATGTCCGTAAGGGACTCCTTCAACAAGGGTAAGTGATCGAGCGCCTACTGTTGTTTATGCCGTGTTGATAAGCACGCGCCTACGTGTCCGGTGACGTCTGGCTTTAATTCAAGTTGAATAACCTTAATAAGCCCATTCCCGGAATTGCACAGCTTTGCGGAGAAGGGGCTGTAACATTTTCCCACGTAAGGTTCCGATTTACAACCATTGGCTGCTTGCGCTTCGCGGCTCTTGACTGAGAGCTGGCGGCGGTTCTACCTGATCCGTTCACAAAGAAAAAAAACATGGGATGGGATGGAGTGGGTCGTATTATACCAGACGTCGATGCGCCTGGATCACCGCGACGTGCTGTGTGGGCACCACTGGAGGCGCCGCGGTCGATGTCGCGGTGGCTGACGGTCACGCGTGACCATTCGCATACTAATCCGTAGTAGAGTCCCGGGTGTCTTCAACGCCGATTAAGTGAGCAGGTTTAGCTTGGCAACGTCGCAGGGATATAGTGTCCTGGGCGCACCGATCTGAGTCAATAAGGGGTTTTACTGAATAGGACCCTTGAAGGCTTGAAGTAACACACCGGTGGCCAAAATACGTATCGTAGCATTTCCTTCGCAGCGGTGCTCAGGGCTCCGCACGACCAGGGCACTGGGGATGGTATGTGGCAACACCTGGACAGCGGGAAGCCAAGGGCACATGGTCGGGTGTAAGGAATATTTTGAACGATCATATACTGGATGGGGGGAGATCCACGCCATTACGCAGTAACGGGGTTCGAACAGGATGCGATCGTGGAGATCGTGGCTGGAAGGATCACTGGCCGGGTGGAAACTTATGTAACAGGAAATATCGTTGTCGCCTTTTTCGGAGCGGGCGATCGTCCGATGAAGTCGGAACTGGAATGAGACAAGGGTAGAGTATGGATAAACGAATACTGACGCGGTATTGAACGATGTGACAGTACAGAGGGAAGGAACCTACTAGGGACGAATGAGACGGCACTGGCAGGCCGGGGGGATAAAAATATGAGGATGTCTGTGGCGTGACCAAAGATGGCTATATGGACGTCGTATACCCGGGTGGGTCGATTCAGCAAAGACAGCGGGTTTGACTGTGAAGTGCAAAAGAACCATGCCAGTAGAACCAGGACTGATAAAATTATTCCCGATGAATCCAGCGACCAACAAGTGGATGGTTGCATCCACGGCAGCAGAGGGCAGCGTGACATGTGACGGTGTGACAGGTTCGAGTTGGAGATGAGAACAAAGCTGCCGCTGCCCATCGCCAGGACACCTTTGACTTCTCCGCCGTTCCCTCACAGCCAGCCCTCTCCTTCCTTCTCACCTCCTTCCGTCCCCTCCTGCTCTCCGTCGCGCACCATCCCTCTCGAGCCACTCCCCCGCCTCCACAGCCGCCCAGCCCTCATTTCCTTTCACCATGGGCAATTGTATCTCTGCCCACGACAAGGCCGGAAAGGCAAGATCAGACGCCATCGACCGCCTGCTCGAAGAGGACTCTAGGAAGCTTAGAAAGGAATGCAAGATATTGCTCCTAGGTTTGTCTCCCTCCAACTGCGCTTTGGGCGCTCTTTCCCTTCTTCGCATCCCGTGCTGACCTATCCTTGTCCTAGGCTCCGGAGAGTCAGGGAAATCAACCATCGTTAAACAGATGAAGATCATCCACCAGAACGGCTTCACTGACGAAGAACTGATGACTTACCGACCCACCATCTACCGAAATACCCTTGATAGCGCACAAGCTATCGTTCTCGCAATGCGCAAGATCGGTTTGGACTGCGTCGATCCAAATAACCGTGTATGTTTCGATTCATCCACCCCCAATTTACTCCTTGGACCTCATCTTCGCCACCTCAGGACAACGCAGACCGCATCTTTGACTACCGAAT
This sequence comes from Xerocomellus dryophilus, assembly GCA_038089495.1. NCBI lineage: Eukaryota > Fungi > Basidiomycota > Agaricomycetes > Boletales > Boletaceae > Xerocomellus > Xerocomellus dryophilus. The sequence goes on from JBBPKY010000283.1 coordinate 3,847, forward strand.
CGAGTCATCGTCCTCTTTCGTTTTTTCTCCCGACATCGCCCAAGCCATCCACGAATTGTGGAAAGACCCAATAATCCCGAAGCTTATGGACCATACTAGCGAATTTTACCTAATGGATAGCGCTGTCTAGTCAGTACGCTCACTCCATTTCACCCTTACACGCTCTCACTGCCCCCGTCAGTTTCTTCACCGACGTTCTACGCATAGGTTCACCAAACTACCTGCCAACCGAGAACGACGTTCTACGTGCTCGTCTAAAGACAACAGGCATCACCGAAACTAGATTCACAATGGGCCAACTCCAGTACGTTCTATCATTTGGCCCATCCCATTTCACCCAACGTCATCTAGGATACACATGTTCGATGTCGGTGGTCAGCGCTCAGAACGAAAGAAATGGATCCACTGCTTTGAAAGCGTCACGAGCATCATCTTCTGCACAGCCTTGAGTGAATATGATCAAGTATTACTGGAAGAGAAGAACCAGGCGAGTACTCCAAATGTCCTTTATAGTCGAGCTCTAAACGACGCTTTGTAGAACCGGATGGTTGAATCCCTCATATTATTTGAATCCGTCATCAATTCGCGATGGTTTTTGAGAACATCCATCATTCTGTTCCTCAACAAGATCGACGTTTTCAAGACCAAGCTCCCAAAGGTTCGTCTCCAACTAGTCATGCCTTCTGTTTCCTCATACCCCATCAGGTTCCACTCGAGCGATACTTTCCAGAGTACTCGGGAGGTGCCGATATCAATAAGGCAGCCAAATATATTCTTTGGAGGTTCATGCAGACAAACCGTGCACGTCTCTCCGTTTATCCCCAGTACGTTCCGAGCCTTTGTGCCTCCCGTCCCTACCTCATTCCAGTGATCAGTCTAACACAAGCAACGGACACGACAAACATTCGTTTAGTATTCGCGGCAGTGAAGGAAACGATCCTACAGAATGCATTGAAAGACTCGGGCATTCTGTAGTCTTGGCCTTTCCTTTACTTCGTTTTCTCGTTTTCTCGTTTTCTCACTCTTCTCCGGTTTCGTTGTCTTACAAGTCGTGTTCGCTATCTATTGGTAAGAACTACTCGTTCGTGATCATTGCCGTCTTGTTGACATAACTATTTACTCGTTGACAGCTTGCATTATCTCTGTGGATATTCTTGTCATTTTCCTAGCATGTCTCCGTACATGACATATCATCAACCTATTGCTCCGCTGCATGCTGCGACTGCACGACGGCAAGCTTACGTTATGCCTGACCGCACGCCCTGGTTTCCCGGACCTGGACCCTCATTCTCCTTTTTCCCCCTGCCTTCTCTTCTCTTCGGCGAGTCCGTGATGGGACTTGCACATTTTCATGGACTTTGTCTGTCTTCACCCCTTCTCATCCCTCGTCGCCTGGCTGTGTTTGTGATGGCACTGTTGCGTCGCGTGGTTATTCGTCACATACACAATCTATTCCACGTCTACAAAAAAGGAACTAAAAAAAAGTATACACTAGACCAGTTGCATTTATTTTCTTGGGGGGAAGGATATTCGTTTGTGCGGACAGAGTTGTTCAAGGGACTGGGTTGGAATGTAACATGCAAATCTTTGAGACGGCGTAATGCCATCATTTATCAGCCCGACTGCTCGATCGGACCTGGAGCTCGCTGCCGCCGGGCCACTCAAGGCACAAATATCTCTAATCACCCCTCGACGTCCCCAGGCCCTCCCAACCCATCTTCGCTGCCCTCCCATGGATACCGATGGCACCCCAAGTCGCGCACGCTCGCAATGGCGATCAACAATGGATGTTGCCCGTCCAACATCCGTATCGTCTTTTCCATATCTTCCAACGCAAACTCTTCCATTTCTTCCATCAGCGCGATCTCGTCCCGGTCGTCTTCGTCTCGTACGACGTGTTGTTGTGGGCGTTCGTCGGAACCTCCACCCCCTCCACCGCCTGGTGCCACTGCTCCCCCTGCTCCCTCTCCACCGCTGCCCCCGCCAGCTCCCGACCGGCGTTCCCGCTTCTCGGCCATGTTCTGCAATTGGAGTTTCGTCCCGTCCATCAACCCGCTCGTCAGTTCGGGCGTGAGCGCGTGCAATCCAACTACGCGCAACGTGTCCCCGATGGCTTTGTACAACGAGGCGACGAACGACGGGTCGGTCTCGATCTGGATGCAGTAGACGAGTTTGGAGAGGGAGGCAGCGACCATGGGTGGAGTGAGGGTGCCGCTGGATTTACCGCAAGACGTCAAGAGGGGAACGAGTCTGTGAATTCAGCGTCGACGTGGGATCCCCCAGCCAAAGAAAAGCGCGGACGTACCTACACGCCGCCTCCCTCACGCCCTCGTGAAAGTAGAACTGCAAGGCCGGCAACGTGAGCTCGAGGCTCTGCGTGAGATAAGGCCCGAATCGGCCCCCCAGAATACTGCAATAAATGACGAGGGTATCGAATGCTTGACATTTTTCGTCGATGGTCGAAGTGCGGATGCCGACGATTTGACCGTCCATGGAGATGGTTTCCCATCCGTCGCGTTCATAGTTATCCTCGTCGTCGTCTACCACAAGCAAAAAGGGATGAGCGCATGCGCATACACGCACATTGGTGCAGCACGTGGGCAAGCTGTACTTACCGTAGATGGACACGTCTGTTTTGGCACTGGCTGCGTTGAGCAACGGCGGCATTACTACCGGCAAAAAAGGTTCAAATTCAGGTCCGAGTGCTTGACAAATCTTGGCCCATGTTGCAATCAAGTACGTCGCTAAGAGCGTGTCCGAGGGATCGACGGGTGAGTCTGTCCGCGGTAATAGCGTCAGATTAGCAAAAGCGTCCAAAAAAAGACCTACTCTGGATATTAATCAGGGCGTCGATGAGTGTACGCGCATCTGGTCGGAAGACGTCGCATCCAACGGCGATTGCTACAAGTGGTGCACAAAGATTAAAAGGGCATTAGCAAGATTTAGTCAACGGGCGTCTGACAGCCCGTCAGGCGTTCAGGTACATACCAATGAGCCCGGCACACTCCATGGCTTTGACGCGCAACTTGTGATGGCTCGGATCATTCGCATTTCGGAGTACGTTGAGCAGGAGGGGCATGATCGTCCCATAATGCTGTAAGCAAAAACGAGACCGACAGTCTCCTTCAAGCTAGGGTAGACGGGTAACATTGGCATCGACATACCTTGGCAAATGTGACCTCGCTCGCATCGGCGACCATAGCCAATGTCGTGATGGCCTGTTCTTGAACGTACCCTTTGACTGGTTTGCTTGCATCGGCACCCGGATTAAGCAGCTTGAGTAATCGTTCAACGATGGGGTCGAGGTACGGAAGGAGAACGTCTCGTTCAACGCCTTCGCAAAAGTTGATCAGCGCGGCGGCCGCGTGCGCATGAACACTGTCACGGTCAAGTCAGCCGTGTCACTTCAACTAGAGTATCGAACCCCGTTTACCGAGACTCAGGGGCTTCGAGTGTCGGTATCAACGCAGCAAAAAGTTGTCGATGGTAACGGTCTTGAATGACTTCCTAGTGTCAATCCAACAGTCAATAAGATCCGTCCGCCGCTGACGTCGCGACCACGCTTACTTCCAAGTCTGTGCACAGCTGACCCCTGAATTCTAATATAGGTGAGTGTTCACGCGTTAGAGGAAGCGAACGCATACAGGCACTGGCATGTAGCATAGCGGACGCGGGGATGAGCGTCTTTGAACATTGGAGTCACGAGGCTGTCGAAACATCATCCCTCCATTTTAGATATGCAAACATGGAGCGAAAGATGGATCCCTCACTCTACGACTTTGCCGAGCTCGAGTTGCATCACCTAGATCCAGTCCGGGAAAGTGAATCGAAGAGAAGGGAAAGGGGGATGGCAGGCGCACCTTGCTGGTACCTTCCCCTATGGCGGCGATCGCCATCAGACCTGCGTGCCGCAATCGCCAATCATAACTTGCGAGCATCGATGGGATATACTGGAAAGCGGGTGGGAGGACCACCTTTCCTCCGAGGGCGCATGCGAGGCGATCAAGCGACTGTTCGTAGACTTGCGGGTAACTCTCGTCCTGGGACTCCTCGGAAGGCTTTCCAGGCCTGGGTCAATCCGAACCACCTCTCAGAAAGAAGGGAGATAAAGGACATACATCTGCTTCCAACCACGCCTCCAACCCTTCCTCGGGCAACTCCCCCATACCTTCCAGACAGGCGCGTACGATGGCGGGCGTCCAACCTTCCACACGTTTCACCATCGATGGTTTCGCTTCACTCAGCGTGACCATCAGCTCCAATGCCGCCCTCCGAACTTGCTGCTTTTCTTCGTCGGCCTCGGTATCTCCTTCGTCGCTTTGTTGCACGGTCTGGCCAGGCGGGAAGGCGAACTGGGTGCTTGTGACGGGGAACGGTTTTGCCACGGTCGGTGTAGGTCCCGGGTCGGCGGTGGGCATAATCAAGGCTCGCAAGAACGACAAGAGTGCGGGTAAATGCGGTGCGAACAGCATGGGGTGCGAAGAGCAGAGGGGCGTCAACGAGCTCAAAAACGTCTTGAGATCCACGTTCGGAAGTGAAGGAAGGGTGTCGAGCATCGGATAGAGCAACGACAACGACTGCGCGAGCTGGGGGGCGTCTGAAGCCGTGAGGTACGACACACATGCCCGAAGCGCGGCAAGCCGGACCTGGGTGCGATCAGCATGGCCAAACGTGGTAAGAGAGCGTGTGTGTCATGAGACGTACGTCGACGCTCTGAGCGTCTTGTAACCCTTTCTGGAAGACGGAGAGCACGGCGTCGGTTTGTAGATCGATGACAAGGTTCGGACAGCCGGAAAACACTCGGAATGCGCATTCACGAAAACCTGCCTCTGCGGTCTGCGTCATGTTGAACGCCTGTGCTTGCAGAGCGTGCCAAGGCCGGCCCCGAGTCATCGCGTTACTGGCGAGGTCGCACACGGTGTCGACGGATTTCCGTCTCACAGAGTCGGAGTGTTCATGGGAGAGCGAGTGAAGGAGGAGACGCTCCAGGGTGGTCAACGCCTGTGAAGAGAGCTGATCATAGAGGGACGATCTCGAATCTTTTTGCTGTTGCTGTGGTGCAGAGCGAAAGAGGAGACGCCGAAGGAGCACCAAGGAGAAGGATCTCATCTGCACTTGAAGCAGAATAGTAAGCGCCCTGGTTTGGAGCGATCATATGAGGGCTTTGGCTACTTGCCACTTCGGTGTCTGCTGCAATGGCAAATTGAGCCAATGCGAGCAAGTAGAGGTCAGGAGTCTGAGCGAGACGGTCATTGACCGCCTTCTCTGCACTAGGGCGTCTTGTCAGAGCGGGTACGGTTGGTCATGGTGGGCGGAGGCATACTTTGAGCGGATCTTGTTATCACCGAGCACTAGATTGGCGAGAATCTGAGTGAGCTCAGCAGTGATTTCTTGCGGTACGACGGCTTCCATGATAAAAGTGTGTGGATATCGTCTCTACGAGACGGGGGCTGGCAAAAACACCGACAACCACTAGTGGCGGGCGGTGGCAGTTCAATCTGATCTGGCGAAAATGTTGGGTGGTGACTTGTGGGCTTCACCACGGCCCAAAGTGGAGGGAATATTGACGCTTAGTGACCTTGCGCTGTCTCGCTTATCATGCAAAAGTCTTCTCATTTAAGTCACCCCAAGTTCCCCGACCATGACAGATCCGGTGAGTGCACAGGGCAAACGTTATCGAATGGCCCCTGCCACATTGTAACACGAGCCTTTCATTTTGAGAGATCAACTTCGTGGCGCTGCATCAGAAGGAGGCGGCCGTAGCAGCGTCCCCACCTGTGCGAAGCAGTGCATTAGCACCCGCGAACCCCTTTCTGAATACGGCGTTGCTGCAAAAGCACCCATGGCCAAAAGCGTACGCCTCGCGATGTGATTGAGTTTCGCGGCGAACCCGATAACGCTCGCGTTACCCACGGAGGCAACAGCTACCCCGAAGCTTCACACCCACGAGTTCCCCGGCTGACGACTAGAAAGTATAGTGGTACCTATATCTCAACTGCTATTTCCTGGTGTAATGACTGCCGATAATTCGATAATTAACCGATATAGACGATACGCGAAACTTTGAGACGCGTTCCAAAGAACCCCGCGAGAATGTCACAAAGTATATCCATTGTTTTCAAAGGGGTGGCTCATGTGCGACCACAGTCTCAAGCTAGTCTGCCACCGGGCGTCACGAGGACAAGGACAAATTGCGAATTCCAAATAACGCTTCGAGCATCATCCAGTCACAATTTCACAAACCCCGTTCGTACATAATCTTTCTCTCTTCAGAACTCCAACGGTTGTAGTCCCACAGACTCAGAGGCCATGAGTGACACCACGAGCCAGGAACCCGCACCTCTCGAGACGTTCTTTGCAGGGTTTGCCGCCGTCGGCTTCTCGTACCGACCAGCTACCTCTGCCCAGAAAAACTTTGCGCATCTCTGCAGAGTGTCTGGTTGGGCAGGGAACTCCCCTGCGCGCGTACATGCGCGCGAAGACTTCAAGGACGCGCTCGTCCAGCAGTTCAACTTCCTCTACGGTGTCGACGGCAATGACCTGGCCGCGTGGCACAACCTCTGCAAGGCCATCGGCATCGAACCCCCCGACAACATTGACGAGTGTCGCAAGGTGGGTGGGACAACTTGAAGTCACGTCCGTTTGTTCAAGCCACTGCACACAGGTTGTTTGGGACGCACATGTCAACATCGTCGATCTCATCGAAGCCGTTAGGACGGGTCGCCCAGTACGGCAGTTCCACACCCTCGATGAACTTGCAGCATATACGAAGAAAACGGATCGATTCATTCCCAAAGAGAGCGCATATCAGGGTGGATTGCTCAAGGAACTGCTACGGGAGATCATTAACCCCTACTTTGGGCAGAGGCGCAATGGAAGCCAAAAGAGAAAGGCAAGGAAGGCTCGCAAACGGGAAGCCGCGGCTTTGTTGCAGCCCTAGTGCAGTCAAGCTATATAAATGATACTGCAATGTGAGCACGTCGATGACCAAGCATACGAACGTCAGACATGACTCGGTGAGAATGGGACTTTGGCCTTGCACTGGGTGAACGCAGCACCCAATGCTCCACTCGTGTCCTGCCGTCATCAACATATGACGCATTCTGTCGCATCTGGCTTCCCAAGTCGTGCCTCGAGGCGGACGTGCAACGTGCCATCAGTTGCGATGAACGGGGTGTTGCTAGTAACGCCAACTAAGACAAGCGCGCACGAAAATGGAGCCTCCAAACTTACTCGTACAATAACTCTCCGCCGGCATCGTCCTCGAATGGAACGACGATGGCGTTGATGTAAGTACTGCCATCGTTATCCGTCCACTGCTCAAGGTGTGGGGGCCTCCATTCCTTTTGGTTCGAGAATGCGGCATCGAGGGCGGCAAGAAAAGGGTTCGAAGGGCGATACGCGAGGCGATATTTGCTCTCGAGGGCCACTTCGATCGTCTCTGGTGCCTTGGATTTAGATTTGGACTTGCGCGACGGCGTGGGTGAAAGTGGAGGCGATAACGATATCAAGTCGCTCGTTCGAGACGCGCTCGCAGTAGACGTCGACGAATCCGAGGATGGCGGCAGATCGACGACCAGTCTAAAGTGGACGAAGGTGGGCGGACTGTGCTCTAGCAAGCAAAGTGCGACTTTCCACATTCCCGCCGCCGTGCGAGTAGTGGACGGCCCCGGTGAGAAAAACGTGAGAGACCATATCCGGCCTGGAAGTGAGCGAGTGAGTCGCGAGGCTCGAGCAATCCACTAACGAGACAAAAAGGGGTATCATACCTCGTGCAATAAACTCGACGTTGACCCGACCAGAAACCCGCATACGTTTCTGCCACAGGTTAATCCGCATATCTGCTACGAACGCCCCTTGGCCGTCCGACATCTCACGTATCGATATCTCATCTGCCGGCATGGAGCCGAGCACAAGTGCATCTGTGCCTTTGCAACGTCAACGAAACTATCGCATGGGAGTCAGGGCGTCACCTACCGGGACTCGTACTCAGCGGCGTCATTTCCTTTGTAAAAGGTTCGCGCTGGCATCTCAGCGACTGAAAGAGGGGCTGGTTCGAAGTGGCCAGACAAGCGAGGCGTATCTCTGATATGGTCGACTGTGAAAGCGGGGATGCGTGTACGAGCAACGACGGCAGGAGCGCATCGCAGCGGTTCAGGATCCCCCAGTAGATCGCGGAATGGTGTTCGATAAATGGCTCTTGCAAGAGGGCTGAAAGATCGAGACCATAGGTCTGGCATGCGTTGGCACAACTGCCGAGAAGATCGGGTGACTCTGAATTGAGCACGAGGTCGCGAATGAGAGAGAGGACGGTTTGTCGGACTTGTTTAGAGGTGCGTGAGGAGGTGAAGGATAACACGGAGAGCCATGACGATGGATTGGATTGTGGTAGCCTACGAGAGGTGCCATTCGGGATGCTGGCAGGAAAGGCAGGCTGTCGTGGCAATTTATCATCGACTGGGTATGCAGGTCTGCTTGGCTGTCCGCTGCGGGTCGATGAGATGGTCTCGTACGCAGGGGGTGCTTCGCTGTGACTATTTGCGGATGGCTCCAGTGCTAGCTCGTCTGAGCCGTCGTTGTACTTGTCCAGAATAACCATTGTCCAGTTCAGAGTGTTCAATATTACTGCGGCTCGAGATAAGGTGGTGGTGGTTGGACAAGTGATATTTATGGCGATCGGCGCTCACTAAAGACATGCATTGATGTTGCAGCTGTGCACTGCGGAGGGGCCCAGATAGACCCCTCAGTGAGAAAAGTGCACCGCATTATGACAACGTCTCTCATCCGAGTGCGAAACAAATGCTGGGTATCACTACAACCGAATGGTAGACGTGTTTCCTGCCGACACGACACAAAGTTCTAGCAGATGATACAATCCTTGGGTGACTCGGTCTTCACGAGTCTCGCTTCCAACCGCCCTTTCAGTGTGCCATCAGGAAGTAGGTATCGCGATTGACTGTCGAACCATCCTTGAAAAGAGACTCATGAAAAAGTAGAGAGATAACCCACTCATTCAGCAATTGAGATGCAGTGCCTTCTCCGAGGGAGGACACGACTGCGTTCGTATAACCCACACCGTGATCTGACCAGGTGTCGGGCTTCGTTGTCGGGGTCTCCGTGGGTTCTGCACAAACATTTGATTCCCGAATGATTGTGTGTGAAATTCAAGTGCGTACTGGGAGGTTCTCTTGCTCCAGCTCGACGGCCGAGTTTGCGATCACCGGATCTGAGGTGAATCGTGATCGGAGGCGGAGTTGCGCTACTCGATCGCGGGAACGAGGGCGAACCTCGTAGTGGGTGAGTCGGTGGCGGATATTTAGGTGAGGACGAGGAGGGATATCTGTTTTCCTCAGAAAGAGCGCGAACGTTGTGACCCCGAGATGATCGTGAATATGCCTGCCCATCGTAATTATAATCATACATTGAAGATCGATTCTGGTGTTGTTTGCCGCCCAAAGACAGGAACGTTGTGGATCGTGCCTCCCGGAGTCTTGGAGTCTGGATTGACTTGGGGGCCAAGGGGGGTGAGACAGCGACGACGAGTTGCGAATCAAAGAAGGTGGGTAGACTCGATTCAAGAAGGCTGACCATGACGTGCCATGTATTCGTGCCTCTTCTCCATTTTCCCGCCGCGATCGGTGATGAAGGGTCGGTGGAGAAAAAAGTGACAGACCACATCCTGCCTGTCGCAGGCATGCGGTTGGGTACGGGACACATCGAAACTAGCGATATGCTTACCGGATGCAATAAACTCAATGCCAACCTGACCGATCGCTTTCATCCGCCTCTGCCAGAGAGGGATATCAAAGGAAACGACAAACGAATGATCGTTCGTCCGTTGTATGTGGATCTCATCCGAGGGTCGATTACCCAGAAGTAGGCTATCAGAAGCTATCAAATATGTCACTAGAGTTCTTTAGAAAGGTCGGAAAGCAGATGAAACATACCCGTTCGCAGGCTCGGAAGCTGAATGCCTTCCGTCCTATGGAATGGGGGGCGGCGCACCCGGAGGGCATGGAACAGCGCCTGATTCGAGTTGACGAGACATGCACGCCGAATCTCCGAGATAGTCTGCACAGATAATGGTCGAGAATGGACCAACAAGGCCACAAGCAACTCTTGGCGATAATTGACCACAGCCCAATACATCGGGGTGTGGTCCGCGATGAATGTTTCCTGGAGTATGGTAGACAGAGAGAGCTTGTGTTCGGCACATGTTTCCGCTACGGAAGCGAGTATCTCGTGAACGTTTTTCTGTTCCTCGTTGCTAACACGAGACGGTGGAGCGACGAGGTCGCTCACGATTGACAAAACGGACTGACGAACTCGTTTGGCGGAGAAGGACGATACGAAGGGGAGGAGTGAGAGCCATGAAGTGTTTTTACGAGCACGCGGTCTTTGAGCCAACGCGGAACTGGCGTTTTTCGGAGGCGACGGAGCGTCGTCGAGTGGAAGTGGGCGTGGTGGTAATGATTTACCAATATTCAACACAGGGGGATTAGAACATGCGGAATCCGATTCGTGCGGGTCGCTGCTGGATCCCGCGACCGGGCCAGGAAAGGCAGACGCGCTTGTATAATATTGATTTGCGCTGTAATGGAGAGACAAGGCATCGTATGCTGGGGGTAGGTCGTTCGTGCCTTCGTCGAGAGGGTCACGGACGGGTTCAACATCGGATTTCTGGTCTTGGATTGAAAGCATCCCGCAAAATCGTCGAAGATACTGGTGGGAGACCAACTAGACACCACAGTAGGCGCGGACGAACACCCCCGAAAGCACTTATAGGCATCCTCATGTTTGTTCACAGCTTGAGGTAATACGCAGTGCCAGCAGTGCGACTTGCTGTGATCACATTAGGTACCGGGTACAGCCAAATGCTTCTCTTCACCGATGTGGGTATGTGCCATGGATAGAAAACAGGTGTGTTTCGGATAACCCCGCCGTGTGGGAAAACCGTGGAACACACAATATTGTATGCCAGCTCTGATCTAGCTGGTGACGGTGACCTATCGACGGCTTGCCCCATAGACGGACTGGTTACCGGTCTATATCTGGTTACATACACCACGAAGTTTCGATCCCCAGCTCTTTTGTGGATCCTTATCAATCTCCGCCATTTATCAACCCACTCTAGTCTCTAGGTCTGCCCGGTCGCCCCCTTCTTCCCGACTTCCAGGATGCCACGCAAGCCCAGCTTTTCCTTCCCCTCACGAGCCTATGTGAGATGTCCCCTCCTCCACTCTTATCCAAATCCCCCAATTTCAGGTAGCCGCATCGCAATGATGGCAACCGAAGCTACCCAGGGAGGTGCGAGGAAACGTGGAACTATTGCCGACGTGTTTACAACTCTTGGTCCGAATACCGACGTCGCATCCCTCCCCGCACGGTTCTCGGCCGTGAAGAAAGACGTACTGCGTGACATGGGTGTGGCGCCTGATGTGCTTGAGTTGGCCTGGAGGGGAGTACTGAAGGCTCTTGAACCTCGTGTGCAGGAAATCATTTCCCAGGGAGGAAATGTAAGTTCCCCTCGCATTGTGTGATTTGCGTATACTCAATTGTTTGTTGAGATCATTCCACGTATCCCATACGGAGATGTGAAAGCTGGCTTGTCGGAAAGCCAAAGAGATGCAATCCGAAAGACGGGCGTCGTAGTTATCACGGGGGGTGTTCCAAAGGATGTGAGTACATTGCGCTACGACGCAACCAACGCGTTGAAACAACCTGAAGGAAGCGTTGAGGTGGAAGCTTCACCTTAAGGACTATATCGCAGCGAACCCGGTGAAAGGTATCACCTTGCTATGACCCTTCTATCCACGACGTTCAGCGAATTCATTGGCAGGTTTCCCCGCGGAGAATATACAAGCATATGAACTGTACAATTCGAAGCCACAGCTCCATGCGCGTACGCACGTTTCCCTACTTAACACACAAAAGGTTCTTTTATCCCTTTGGCACTCTTCCACCTCCTTTCCCGCTTCTATCGATTTCACGACACCCATCAGTTACTTTGATCGCCTACGTATACGCACCCCCGGAGATCGCTCGTTCACAGTTGGTCCACACATTGACGGAGGAAGCGTCGAGCGGTGGGAAGACACAGCATTTAGAAGAGTGTGGACCAAGATTCTCTGTGGCGGATACGGCGCCTGGGAGACATTCGATCCGTTCGACGCGACTTGGAGGGTGAATGCAAGGCAAGATTTGTACAATACACCGTACGTCTTGGGTTCTTTCCCTGAGGTTCTATCTACTTTCCTCGCCTCCTCTTCCCCTGCATTATTCAAGCAGCATATTTCACCGTTAAAACGTGTAAATTCACGACTTGCTCATGTAATGCAGGAACCAGTGCACGATCCTTCGGTGTTGGCAAGGCTGGACGTCCATGTCCTCTACAGGCGTCAATGAAGGCACCTTGCGCGTCTTTCCCTCACTCTCGCTTGCAACTGCTTACATCATCCTACGTCCGTTCTTCAAACCGCGTGGTATTGCGGCGGGGAGGACGGACCAATCTCGCGGGAAGACACAGGGCGTAAGTCTGGCTGCGGAGGATTGGGAGTTGAACCTGGAAGGTAACGAGTTCCCTGGTAGTGTGCCTGGTAAGACGCAGGAACTGAATGAGGCCACACATCCGCACCTGAGACTTGCGGAGACGATGGTGTCTATTCCAAGGATTGAACCCGGGGATCAAGTATACTGTAAGCACCCATGGCCACAGGGTGAAAACCACGCCATGATGAGCAGGGCTAATCGTGACCGACCAACTAGGGCATTGTGATACCGTGCATGCTGTGGAAAAAGAACACAAAGGCAAGGAGGACTCATCGGTGTTGTACATCCCAGCCGTTCCACTGTGTGTCAAAAAGTGAGGTTTGATGTTCTCGATAATATCCATGGGTTGTGAATGTTGTCCTCTAGCGCTTCGTACCTCCGCAGCCAACGGAATCACTTTGTCCACGGCCTCCCCGCACCGTGAGTCCCAATTATCGAGGATCTACGTCTTATTCAAAAATATCCCTCAAGTGATTTCCCCGGAGGTGAAGGAGAATCTGGTTTCCTAGACCGAGCAACCCCACAGGACATCACCACCCAACAAGGCCGTCGGGCGACGGGGTTCGAGCCATTCGTTGCTTCGAGTGATGCTAATGCGGCGCTCATAGACGAAGCTAACAGGATATTGTTTGGATGAGGTATTCTATAATGGATCAGATTGGAATACATGGGTGATGCTGGCATCGTCCGTGCGGGGTCGTTCCCGCATGTAAAAGCCCTTCTATAGTTTGTATCTGTATGAAACCGACCGACCCAAATGGAATGGGCGGCCACTATCTGGTGTTGTCGACAACGTTCCGAAGTGCGGTACATACTTGTATTCCCATATGCGACTCACGATAACGGCGTGCGCAAAACGCGAGTATGATCGATGCAACGGACTTCTATATTGTCGCATTTACGAGTAAAATATCGCGAAATAAGTCACGCCACGTACTAAGTTCAAGTTGTGTCTTCAAGTTGTTCACTTCATGTCGTGGAGACTGCCGAGTTGAATTGCCTCGGGGTTCGAACATGAGTTCTACGTAACCAGGTCGCACAGATATGTAATCATGCTGTCACACATTTTTGCGTCTGAATCGTGCAACATACCATGTTCTCTGCGACCCCCCCTCGACGACGAAAATTATCCGTATTTTCATGGTAACACACTTATAGCGTATCTGAGATCTGGAACGGCGAAGCGGAGGCCCAAGCAACACCCTGCAGCTTGAACTTGGCTTCGAGGATGCAAGAACGACCCTGAATTTCGGCCGGCCGATTGGACTGCAGACCGATAACGTTACAACCATGTCCGAGTCTCGCACACCGGCAGCGTTCCCGCCGTATAAATGGGCGCGTGGAAGGTCATCAGACCCGAAATTTTGCCCGAAAAGCAAACCATGGGTCCTGGGTTGCTCACTAAAAGTCTCCTCCTCCTCGCGGCTATACATTATGCATCATCCGCAACCTACTTGAAATCGAGCCGCCTGACCGGCCAAAGTTTCATCAACGCGTTCACTTGGGAGACGGATCCGGACCCCAATTATGGACGCGTGTAAGTGCGTATTTCGTCCATGGAATTCATGTTCTTTGATGCGTGGCGCTGTAGGAACTACGTCGATCTTGCGACAGCACAGTCCAAGGGACTTGTGTACGTCGATGGGCATCAAGTCACTTTACGCGCGGATAGTACCACAATACTCAATTCAACGGGACTGGGGCGCGATTCGTTCGATCTGGTATCCAAAAATCAGTATACCACTCACGTCGCCATGCACGTGCTTTTACTCGCATTGTCTAGTTAATCTCACACATTTCATAGTTTTGACGTTGTTCATATGCCGGAAGGTTGTGGCACTTGGCCAGCTGTTTGTGCGTTACCTGCCCGCTTTCCCGTCACAGGGCTCACACAAGCGACCACACAGGGTCAGTTGAACTACAGTCTTTTCCCTGTTAGCACCACTCACCTGGAGTAACAAATAAACTTATTAGGGTGCGTCCTTGCTCTCAATGATTCATCATAAATTAGGCTGTCGATTAATTTCTTGTAGGAGCTTGGCGCGGACTGGCCTAATGGGGTATATTTTCTTCAATTTCTATCATTCATGTGCTGAGATGGAGCGCATTAGGGAGAAATCGACATCGTAGAAGGGGTCAACAATCAGCCCCCTGATACGATTACCTTACACACTAGCGCAAGTTTGTCCTTCATTCCACTATATATCCACGCCTACCCTCTGATTCACAAAGCACCATAGATTGCACGATGCCTTCATTTCGACTGATGACCGGGTGAATAAGGATGCTCTATGACGTCGATCAGAAGTATGCTTACCACGCCATGCTAGAACGAGCCAGGGAGACAATTGCGATGTGAACGAAACGGACAATGCGTCTTGCGGTGTTACGGTCAACTCGGCCAACAGTTTTGGTCCATCATTCAATTCAGCCGGTGGAGGATGGCAAGTCCCATTCCTTCATCCGTTACATCGTCATGGTGATGCCGGAAAATGTTAGGTATGCGATCGAGCGTACACCCTCCTTTATCAAGGTATTTTTTTGGTCGCGCAAGAGTATAGCTATCCCGAAAGACGTGACACATCCTGGTCCAACGATCAATACGGGGGACTGGGTATGAATGGAATGTTCGCGGCGAGATCGAAGCAGACACTGAACCCATTTCGAAAATTTGGCAGGGACTACCTGCGGCATACTTTCCAAGCAGCGCGAATTGTAGTTTTGCGACCCACCTGAGTGCATTTAATATCGTGATAGATCTTGACTTTTGTACGTGGCTTCTTCCCGAGCTCGGTCCAAGCCCAGCGCATTCATATTCTCATCCACCCCTCTCTCATATGTAGGTGGCGCGTGGGCTGGAGACGCCCAGGTTTACAACGCGTCTGGTTGTCCGTCGACTTGTACCGGTTGGTTTTTGCTCCTGCGCGAAAACTCATGATCTCAACCTCCAAACCTTGTAGATTACGTAAATTCAAATCCCTCGGCATTTCGAAATGCCTACTTCACTTTCAATGCATTGACTATTTACGAGTAAGTAAGCGGAGGTAGAACTTATTTGTGGGATGGCTGGCATTTTGATGGTGGGAGGGGGAGGGGGTTGCATGGGGATATCTAATTTCTTTGGCTTTTTTGGATGTGAATTTCTTGGGGATCCACGCGTTTCGTGTAACTGTTTCATCTCGACGTATAAAACCAAGAAGGGGACTGGAGTGCAACGACTCATCATGAACATAGAAATGTAGTCTGGTGACCAGCCCGTCTATGAGCCTGCCGCGCTGCTGGTCACCAGACTAATAGAAATGGTGCCTGTCAGCTTCTCGCCCAAAGTCGGTCGGACCAAGATCTGTCTTGGCATTGACGTCACTAGAATGACTTGACTGATGAAAACTCAGTGCCGAATAGTGTGTAAAAGTATGCGTGCTAGTAGGTCGGCAGATTGGTTCATGTGTGCGGTGGTATCGGGTGAGATCCACACGCGGGATCGGACAGTCCACAAATGGGTGAATCGGCGGCGAGATAGGAACGTAGATCGAGAGACAAGGTGTGGGGCAGTGGTCGATACCCGCTGACGGAATTCGGAATATGATGGGAGTTTGGACAACTTGGGCAACATATCTTGCGGAGAATGTAGGCTAGGGGCCCTGTGCTGTTCATACTGGTGTTGCCAAGCATCGATGGCATGATGGCAAACATCCAATCCGAGGACGGCGGTAAGACGTTCGATGTCCGCTTCCGGCCTGAGCCTGAGTCAACTCTTGTTTTGGATGATCTCCTGTCAATGTCTTCCATGCGAAGCGGTTCTGTCGAGTTCCGTCGAAACTATCCACGGGTGCACGTGTGTTCGTAATGAGGTCCTCAACGTCGTGAGACGTTTGGTCGTTCAGGGTCCTCTACCATCTTGCTTGAGTGTCCTCTGAATCGGACCGGAGAGCGAATTTGACATGCTAAAAACCCCAGCTGTTACATATTGCTTATGATCCGGGGTTGAAGCTCTAAACTTCGGCCGGAGACGGAATGACTCGTAACGGAGAAGCCTGACAACGCTGTTTCAAAGGAAACCCAAGAAAAACGGCAAATAACAATTGGGGCGTTAGTTTTGCTTCCCATGGGATCCTTACGAGTATATTTCCTGTTAGTGTTAGAGCTTAAAGGGTCTTTTCCCGGCTGAGAACTGACCCGCGTCCGAGTGTTTATTTGACTAATGAGCCGTGGGCGGTAATCACCAAAGGTTCAGCGCTAGGTGTCCATGAACATCGAATAATTCGCCATGACACCGGGCGTAAACTGTGGTGGCGAGAGGGCTGCACTCCTACCGTGCTCCGGGGCAACGAAAGCGTGTATCTCCTTGGAGCAACAACTTGCGAGAAGGGAGCATAGGAGACTTGCCTTGAGACTCGAGTTCTTTGGACAGTGAGAAGCAGCATGACCGGCGGTACATACAAATCTAGCCTGGTGTGAATATTTGCGGGCGGTATTTTGACTCGGAGTTGGCAGATCAGCGGAGGAACGTGTTGTCCCAATTAGGAAGAGTGTAGCGGTTGCACAAATCAACAACCTTCTCTGCCATTGCCCATATCCCCTCGATCCGGTCCTCCTCGACCAGTTACCCCCGATCTTCGTCCATCCTCTCCATCCACCGTATTTTCCTCCTCATGTCCCTTAACATCCTCCCGTACGATCTTTTGTTTAACATCGCGCAGTATCTCGCCATCGACGATATCCACAATCTCCAAGCGGTGAGCAACCCTTACGCATCTCGTCGCTCTACATCACTCACTCGGATCGTTTCTGGATCACAGACCTGTGCAGCTCTTCGGGCGTTTACTCTCACTCGGCCCGTCTACCGTGCGCTCGCACATGGCTTGCTCGCTCGCTCTCGGCCCTTGCCTCTTCCGGCCTTCCAACGCCTCTCGGACCTCTCTACCCCAAGTCTCATCAGGGCTGTCGACAGAGCTCATAGTTTTGAAAGGGCTTGGAGAATTCGTGCACCTCGTCCCGCAAAGTCGCCGTTTTCTTTGTCTCCATCCTCATCCACCTCATCTGGCCAATGGTACACAAAGATATCCGCCCCACCAAACGAAGAGATCGATTGGTTATCACCGATAACGTCTTCGTACACCCTTTGTGCAACCAAGAGTGGTCGAGTCATTTGCTGGGACGTTACGCGCGACGTCTGTCTCGCAGAGTGGGACCCGCGGACGCTATCCGCGCAACGTGGCAGCAGTGAGCGTGTTTCCAATGATGGCCACAAGATGGATCTACGCAAGTTAAAGGAAGTCGGCGACGATAATGACGATGATGGCCAAGACGACGCAGACGCCGAAAAGAAATGGGAATTATGGAAATGCCGTGTCGAATTCGACGAACGAGCAGTATACTTTACGATGGCCAGAGTTCTCGAGGGATCGTAAGTGTAGCACTGCACGCTCGTGCGGCGTTCTAATCCGGATCAACAGCTATGACGACAACCGAGTAATGGAGTTCGTTCTGATGAAACTTGCGTTCCCGCCCGAAGTGCGGGACTACCCCTCTCCGTTGTCCCAACCCTTGTCATTCACTCCCGAATCTCTTTGTTGTTCGCCTCCCAAGAGTCCGGCGAACTCTCCCCCACCTTCATCCCAGGGATCATCCCCACAAGACTCAACTCACCACACATCCAGCACGGCTACACACTCCACTTGCCCTACACGTTCACCCCTATCCACGCGGACTGCGTCACCTCTTCCTGATTGCACAGACTGTTACCGAGAGACGCCGACGCACACCATTTACCCCTGCGCGGCCCCTTCGGTCTATCCAACTTGTCCTGGCGGTCGCTTTATAGGTACTCGAAGTTCTCGGCGTGCGGGGATTCTTTTCGAAACCCCTTCGCAACCTGCACACGAACATAAACCCATCTTCTTTCCACTGACATCCTTCCATACGACCGGAGTGGTTATGAACGTTTTCTTGTTGGATCCACCGCGTCGCCTCTTGAGTGCCTTCGTATGGGTAGCGAGTAGCAACACTATCGGTGAGCAGCTGAAAGAACGCGACTGCGCTTCGCATATTGATCCCTCTCTAGGGCTGTATGTTTTGCTGGATTGGGCTAAAGATGAATATGTTTTCGTGGACACTGGCGTCGGCTGTGTAAGTTTCATCGTTCTCCTGTGCGACGGTTCATCATGAGCCGTCCAAACACATTCGGAGGTATGTCTGACACGCAATGTAATATTCCAGCTTATATCTTCAAACTGGTCTTGCATCTTACACGAGGACCAAATAGTAATTCACTCGGAAGAAGCAGACGCCGCTTATCAACACTTTTATCCTCTCAACATTCTTCGCAACTTCATCAAACCCCGCAAGCCCAGCCTTCTCGCAAATCACACCCATAGCCACGATTGTGAACCAACGGATCACGGCCCACCGCGCAATTTTTGCCGTGGTGACTTGCCCGTTATTTCGATCCGACTATCGCCAGTGAGATCGATATCGAAAAAATTTGTCTTCCCAAGTGTTCAACCCAGTTCTGTCGAGCTTGCCAATCCCGGCTTTACCGCAGACCATGACGTAGAAGATAACGAGGAAGCCTCTGATGACGCTCACAGTCCATCTCCAGCCGCTATACCAACAGAGAAGTCTAGAGAAGTCAACGAGCAGGACAGATTTCCTGACGACGGCTCGGAGCACGGAACGGAGGATGATGATAGGTGGTCACAGGAAGCTGTAACAGAACGCTCAAGAACGAAGGGAAAAGGAAGAGCTGATAGCGAGGGTATTGTTGACGAGTATGAACCGGGTCCATCGTCGAAAAGAGCGAAAGACAAGGGCAAAATGCGGCAAGCGGACGCCGAACAGGAACCAAGTGGAGAGACGAGTCAAGTCCAGTCTTCGTCAGCGCCGCATCAGAGTTCTCCTGGTACTGTCCATTCGTCTTTGAGCGTATCAACAGCACTGCAACCCGTGCCCTCTACGACGTCATCACCGGCCCCAAACCCGTATCCCTTTCCGCCCTGGTATCCCGAGTCGGCTCATTTTGTTCGACAGTGGTGGCCTACACTACCTGGAGTTCCTCGACTAAGTTGTACAGTCGTTCTCCTCGCTGCCCACGATCCCGATACCCACCATACACGATTTGTACTAGCCCAACACTACTTCCGCGTCCCGATCGTTCGCGAACCATCGGCATCAAGCGCTCCAGCATCCGACGGTCAGACAAACGGGGGAGGTGACGATGAGATGCTTCACCTCTGGTACGTCTCTACGCCGTTTGAAGTCGTTTGTGTACTCGACGGGTCGAGTGACAACGATGACGATGAGGAAGCGGGCGACCGACCACGACCCCTTGTCGCCGTCGACTTCGGACATGCCGTCTGGATCGAGCATACTGTGGAACCTGGTGGTGTTTATGGTGTGGACGCATCGCGACTCATAGGCTACGCACCGTTTTCGGACAGCGAAGACGAGGATGAGGACGAGGACGAGGGGCTGTTTGCAAGCATGTCGGATGACGGGAGCAGGTCGGCGTCGGCGTCGGCGCCGAACGGCGTGGGGCGTCGTCATGGGCTGCCTGGACGCGCCGCGAGCGAGTCGACAAACCCATGCGATGGAGACGTTAAGATCGACGACCCACGGCGACGCCGCGCGCGGAAATGTCTTCGCTTCGTCACATTCCCACCTGTCTTTACCGCGGCGGATCGGAAGCGGGAGAAGCCTGGGGAGGGGCGTTTGTGGCGTGAGGAAGCGGCCGTGCGTACGCTCGAGATTCCAGAGGAGCTTGATTTGGATGGGGTGGAAACGATCAACATTGATCAGAGTCAGGGGGCTGTGATTTTGTCGGTCAAGGAAGGCAAGATTTTCATCTTGAGATATGAGTGAGCGAGAGCGGGGCGTACATTGGATGATGGTGGTGTTACTATGGGCATGTGATGGGCCGATTGGTGTTTGTAACATATGTATGTAGCCAGCGGCGTATTAGATAGTCCGTAAATATCAGTTACTCCCAGTGATGCACATATGTACGGCCAAAGAAACAGCGTCCTCCGCGGACCTGTGGCACATGCCTGTCCGTAAGCGACCGTTCCCGAACGATAGGAGGGAAACGCCCCGCGGGAGTTTCAGAGGTCATTTCATTTCATTTCGTTCGTATTTCACTGCACGTGGCATGTCGATGATGCTGGGCCCAGGCATACAGGGCGGAAACTTATAAATGTGCATGACTGATACGTGTCCGGTGGATAGTAAGTGCTGCTGGTTCGGGCTTTAAACAACAATACTTTTATCGTCCTGTGGGTGCCGGTTGACATGGATTCCTTCTAGAAGCAGAAGCGTTCAAAGTAGGCCGAGGTCATGGGGTGATGCCTCGTGCCCGTCTACAGGATGGGAACAACCCCAACGGGGCGCGGCGCAACTTGAATGGCAGCACCGTGGCAACGATGCGGTCCATATGGAACGTGTAGCTTAGATAACAAGCCTGCCTGGAGCCTCGCTCGAGTGTCCGCGCACTGGATCGTGAGCTTGCCACTTCCTCTTTATCCTCTGCCAGTACCGTCGTTGTGGATCGTGGACGCCTGTCTACAAAGGTAACCTATCTCTCGCATCTCTGACGACAGCCCGGTCGTCTGAACGTATTCACAGCGACCTCTTTATCCGAGGTCCTCAGCAACCCCTTACGCGTTACGCCTAGGCTGGTGCAGCGGCCACTCACTAGCAATTCATCACTCGCTGCTTCACACTGCTCAGGACTGTCGATACCCCATCGAAACCAGTAGCCCAACGCCCGCTCGTCGTCATGTCCATGTTTGGCCTCTGGAGCAGTGGTACCTCGACCCCGAAACGAAGCAACACGCTCAAACCCGCACCTCTCACCCCTAAACTCACGACCACCACATCCCCCGACTACCCACCTCACGTGGCACAGGACGCGCAATGGGAACACATTAAACATGGGTCGCCTTCGTCGCTCGACGTCGACGACGAGGCCACGCCCGAGAACCTCGGGTATAGTCAGGTGGACAGCCGTGACCACCCACCCCCGCCCCAATCTCTTCGGTGGAGTGAGGAGATGAACCAATTGCGCCAGCAGCTCGATGCGGCGCTCGATGCACAGCGCAAGGCAGAGAGTGACCGTGACCGGTGGGAACGAAAGGTGGTAGAGCTCCGGTCCAATATTCGCTCAGAACGGGAACGAGAAAAGGACGGGTCTTCTGCCAGGAGCCGCCGCGAGCGGGAACGGGACAAGGAGAGAGAGCCCGGCGCGGCTGCCATCGTCGTGACGGATGCACTCAAGGAGGAGAACGAGAGACTCAAAACCATGCAGCAGCAGCAGACGAAACAGCTGGACGCCGCACGGGAGGAAATGAAACGGGAGCACTCGCGGTTGCAATCTGAGGCGGAAAAGCTGAAGGGAGAGGTGGATGCCGCTCGTGGGGCGCACAAGGAGGAAGTGGAGACGCTGAAAATGACCTTACAGGAGCACGCTCTGCGAATTGAGCACCTGACGGTTGACCGCGAGCGCGTACGGAAAGATAGAGAATCCGTCAGGGGGAATCTTAGTGCGGAGATCGACCAGCTGAAACTGACGCGGTCAAAAGAGACCGAGCAGTTCAAAACAACGCTCGAGGACGTCAACCGTGACCGAATGCAGGCACATTCAGAGCTACGGAAAGTCAGAAAATCGCTCGACGGATACGCTCCCAAGCTAGACGAAAGCCTTCGCGAAATCGATCGTCTTCGCGGCGAGCTTTTTAATTCGAAGGAATCGAGCCGGATGGCTGCCGAGCTTAAGCAGCGTCTGAATACTCAAAGCAAGGAACTTCACAGTGCGCGGGAGGAATCGTCAGCACTGAAGAAAGAATTCAATCAACTCGCGACGCTCCTTGAGGACCGGACCTCGGAGCTCAAAGGCGCGCAGAGTTTCCTCACCACGGCTGACGCCTTCTCTGGTGTCGAGGTCACCAGTACCCTTCAGAGGCTTAACGCAGAAGTGCTGCAGAGCACTGCGTTCATGGCCGAGTCCATGGTTGAGCTGTTCTTCCATGTGACGACGCCGCAAGTGTCCAAGACGGATGAACAACTAGCAGCTTGCAGGCGAGCATCAGCTGCGATCGGAGGCGCCATTGTCCATTTTCTCGGCACGAAAAAACATGGCGACGATCCCATTTTGATACAAATCGCGTTCCAGGCGTATCTGACATATCGTCTGCGTTGGATCGCGTGCGCTTGGATCATCGGCGGGGACGAGAACCATAACCAGTTCATCGACGCAATCTACCAAAGCGTGCACGAAAAAGGTGAGCGGTTCGCTGCTCAAAAAAACAAGCTACCACGACGAAATACTCACGCACATGATCAGAGGCACAGGCGATCGCTGGCCGTTGGCGCGCCCTCACGCGGGCGCACGTCCCGTCGACGCCATTCGACGATTCACAGCTCGCGTTCCAAATCGCAGCCAAGATGATCGCCGGCCTCGGGGACATCCTCCTTACCACTGGATGCATCGCGCCAAAGTCGGACATTACTTCGGCCCTCACTTCCAAATTTGCCGAGAAACTTTCCTTCTTGGTCTCTTTAGCCATGCGCGTGAACAAGATCGTCGGCGAGGACGTTACCTCGGGCGATTTCGAGGTGTTGGCAGTCCCGCCAGCGACCGCATTCGATATGACGACGATGGAGGATTCATACGACGATGGGCGGTCTGCAAAGGCAAGAGGGAGTAACATGTCCAGGGTACTGTGTGCGACGGACCTGGGTCTGAGGAAGAAGACGCGGGTGGGAATGACCGGGGAGAAACAGTGGGAGACAATGGTCCTGCTCAAGCCAAAGGTCGCACTCGAGTCAGTTGTCGAGATCATGGACGAGTGAGCCCCGAGACTTGTCCCTACGATGTGTAGTATGCCCCTTACGCGTTTCTGCTCCGGTGTTCGTGCTGTATGTATTGCGCTGTATCATAGGATAGTCTTGCGTATCATATTTTCCAAGACTGCGTCGTACAACTCTTGCTGTCGCCATGTCGCGAACACGAAACACAACTAAGTCCCTCTCACTGCCGCAAGCCGATCGAACGTTTTTCAGGTCTGAAGATGAACAACCTGGATAACAAAGATGAGGATTCGGTGTGCCACGAGCGTATGCGCGGTGTCACAGTCTCAGCTAATAACACTAGATTTTGGCATGTGACAAGTCGCGGACGAGGAAAAACTGCCGAGTACGTGCTTAGTCAGCCTGATAGCCCCTACTACGAACTACATACTTGAATATTGAATAGTATTCAAGTTGGAATGGCGTCGGGGTTGATCAGGTGCCGGCCGTGCCCTGTGGTGCAGACAAATGTCTCGCCCTCGGGTCTGGGGCCGGGATTTGGGGTCTGGGGCCTGCACCCAGACCCGAGACCAAGCTCTAATACTCGAGGTATACGCTACCAGAACATGGTATACAACCAATGTCACGGTCCTATAATGTCTTTTTTGTGCGCCATACTGAGCATCAGACATTTTCTTTCCTACCAGGTGATCTTCGCATCCTGAAATTGTAAGAAGGTTTGACAATGTGCTGTTTGGTTCTCACGAAGGCCAGACACGAGGTTGAGGGTACACGTCCAAACCCTACCACCCACCTTAATTTTTCTTTACTTGCTGCAGCTACGAAGATTATCATGCGCATTTTCCACCCATCCCTACTCATCCTTGCTTTGCCAACCACGTGTGCTACACCGGGCGGTAGCGGTGCAGACGTCAGCGTTCAAGTGAACAATGATACAATCAAGACAGACTACCGGGCGCGTGAGTAGCAAGCAGTCCAGGTGGAAAAGAGAGCTTATGTTCGCCGCAGCATTCCTGGACCCGTCTTACATTGTGGCGGGCATAAAAAGTAAGCATACTCCTAAACCTACCCGTTATCCTGTTCTCGTCTCAATGTCGCAGATGCATACCTCCCATCGGCTCTTCGCGTGACGGGTGCAATCCAGGCTCTTGTGGCACCCAAGCCATCCCCGTCTGACTTTTGGGAAGTAGCAATGAAGTCCGAGAAACGTTTGCAGGATTATGTTCCCCGCTTGCTCGAATCTGCAGCCATATACTTCAAATCAACCCATTTCACCGATATTACATTGGCTATGAACCACATTGTCAATGTCACCGCCACTTTTCGCGACAACATCAAAGGCGCTCTGGATGCTCACCATATCACTTTTGATGCACTCGCCGAGGAACTTGAAGGGGTGTTTATGGCGACCGTGAACGACCTGGAGAAAATTCCTTCCCCCGACAAGGCGCCTGGCCACGCAGAGAGGGAAGAAATGGTTGACGAGGTCCTGGATGATACCGCGAGCGCACTCATAAAACTTGCTACGCGCTACGGGATTGAAGAAGAAGTCGTTAAAACCTACCTCCTCGCTTTGAAACCACAGGTGCAGGCACTCACAGTCGCAGTCGGTATGTCCAATCCACGTTCCGTACTGAGGGTGGTCTGAACGTGCCAACCCATTACATAGGCGATATCAATGAGCAGCATCCCCAACTCCTACCTGCTCTTGCATTCAGTGTTGCTGCCCTGCTCATTCCCGAAGCGTGGATACTTAGGCCCTTTCTAAGCCTGTTTGGCTTTGGACCTGCTGGACCTGTCAAAGGTGCGTTTGAACACCAGAATCACACATTCAAATCTCAGCTTAATACTGTAGGTTCGGCTGCTGCTTGGTTGCAAAGGCGTTTGTGGGGGGCTGCAGTGGAATCTGGCAGCTGGTTTTCTTGGCTCCAGGCAGCCGGAATGGGTGTAATTCCGAAGTGGGCTGGGCTCGTCACCAA
>JBBPKY010000284.1:0-29123 GCA_038089495.1 Xerocomellus dryophilus
ACACACCCAAGCATCCCAGACTCCACCACGGTAGGGTCGGGGAAGTTTCGGAAGGGCCCTCAGGGGTGCCGGGATTGTACCGGACGACCGGACCTAATAACGTTACGCCTATCGAGAGAGACGCGTTGGGCGGACTGAAGCGGGTGCAGGTAGTGGAATCGCCATTGGGAGCAAAGAGGTCGAGACGGGCGGTTGATTCATGATGCTGGTGTTGTTTGGACGTGGACGAGCCAAACTGTTTTTTGGCAAGCCCATGTTTACCATTCAGAGTTTGACGGATGGTATGCACACTGCCTCTGGAAGTATTTGACAAGTGCTATTACGTCTGGTAGTACGACGCTATGACATGTAATTCGTTAGTATACAAGACATGCGCACAGGCACCTAGTATTGAAGTACTGACGCATTGGCATGTGGGAGCCATGGTCACACGTCGCTGCCAGTGCATGTTTGAATGCTGGGGCAACTTCAAGTTGAGAGTTATAGGCTGCGAGTCCTCCGATGCCGGTTAAAACGCATAAGCGTTGACAAGGTGACAGGCCCCCCCGGGCCGGATGATGCATGTTCAACCTCGGGCTTGCCGAATCGACGATCACGCGAGCTCACCACCACGTAGCTTCTCTTTGAGGAACAGCGCAGTAGCTCGCGTGAGCGATCAAATCCATTGAATGCCAATAAACATGTTTCTGGTCGACCAACAAGCCTATCACGAGTAAAGGGCCAGGGGGGTTCTCGTGTGCTGCTGAAACATGCTTTGCACCAGTGACCTAATATTCCGAGTGCATGAGGGACCCGTTCAGGGACGGCTGGGGCGGGTGATGACGGGTGCCACAAAAGGAAAGTTGTGTGGGCGGGATCAACCTTTGTTACCCAGCGCTCCGCGGAGTGTGTCCGACTCGCCCGCCCAAGATGTGACACGAAGAGCGCACTGAAAACGGTGCGGGACGAACTGAAAGGTAAGAAGAAGCGTCGGGCTGCGGTGGAGCACCGTGCGGGCCGGGCGGTGCATTCGAACGGGACACAATTTCTTTCTTATTTATTTCGACGCGAAGTGGGAGGTGGTTTACGTAAGGTACGGCATGGTGGAAGTTTATTTTTCCCATGGGATGGGCGAGCGGTGATATAACAACTTGTTGCGACGGACAACCAGTCGAAAGCCTCTCCGGCGTTTCGTTTCCCTTCACCAGTCACCGCTTCGCATGTCTTTGATCGCAGCCACCCTTGCAGACTTTGCCACGAAAGCACAGGCATCAGTGGCATGGCCCTCTCTCTCCTCCCAGTCCGACTGTTCCTCTGACGCCTCATCAGTGGCAGAGAGTCCGTCCCATCCTCTCCGGTTTGCTCAGCGCGCTCACCATTTCCATAGCTTCATCACGACCCACACGCGCGCAGCGTGCACGACTATCCCCACCTACGACCCCGCGTGCCAACGAGCATCTTGCTGTCCTCCTCCCCAAGAACCTGTGGAAGGTAAGCGCGCTCGTCCGACTCAAAGGCACGGCATCTCACCTGCGTCAGCCTGACACCCTAGCTTCTACCTGCGACAATTTCTACTGTCGCGTCAAGTTTACCGTTCTTGAGCGTCGTCATGTTCGTTTTTTGTCCATGTTTCGTCTTGCGCGTCAAAACTCATTTTGCTTCCAGCACTGCAGAAAGTGTGGCGGTGTCTTTTGCCGCCGCTGTACCTCGCGGCTTACTCACCTCCTGGATGTCTCGAACCTTGATTTCCTTCATCCTCCCCGTCATGTCCCTATTTCCGCTTTTGACAGTCCTACGTCACCTGTAAACTTGGCCAAGGTTTGTGATGAGTGTTGGGACCAAATCCACGGCTCCCCACGCACCCCTGACACGAGACCGTCAACCCCGATGTTGGTCGCATCAGTCTCTTCTACCGCCTCCCCATCACCGACTTCCTCCATTTGTGCTTCTCCTGTCGAGCAATCGACCCTTTCGGCAAGGCATATCCGTGTCAAGCGGAGTTTGTCCCAACTCAGCACAATGCAATTTCCTTATCCTTCGGCCATGGTTACTGTCCCTTCCGATCTGGAGCTTTCCAAGCCTTCTTTTGGCGAGCTAGACGCCTACCCTTTACGCCGCTCCAGCATCATCTGCAAAGCCACCGGCGGAGGTCGCTGGGAGCCAAAGAACTCTCCCCCGAGAATCGGTCTCCGCATACCTGGCTGCAAAGCTCCATATGAGCTCGAAATGGAACGCGAGGATGCAGAAGAACGTCGACGCCGCATGAACCCGATCGTGAGAGACGGAGGTTGGTCATCCACCCTTTCCGAAATGATCACGTGGACTCACCCTTTCTCTGCATAGAATTCCAGTATCGATTCCGGCAGGACCGGAGTCCCCCGGTCCCCATTTGTCGTACCCCCTGCCGGCTGTCTACTTTCTAGTTTGTTGTGCTTGCTTTCCTAACCTTTATTGACTTTGTTGTACTCCTGCGTTGTTCATACCCTGTATACACTCGTTGTTTTGCTTCCAGTCGCATTATTTGCGACCTCCATTCTATACCCTACATGTCCTCCTATGCGACACCCTATGCTCCTGCTATGACCGCTAACTTACATAGTGTTTTGACGATATCATATTGTGCTTCTAGATTTTCTCTTGCACATCATATATCTACATTAGATACCTTGATTGTTATACCATCTCTTCCCTGTAGAACTGGCAAATTGTTGCTTTCTCCAAGCATGAGAGTGACGGGGGTCATTCGACTGATTTGGGTGTTCCCGAATGATTCACAGTTTCTCGCATAGCTCAATCGACCTCCATGACATCGCTGGAAATAGCGGAAGAAATACGATCCATATTCCCCGGAACAGAGGAATTGATCGTCCAGTACATCTCTGGGTACCTTGTCGACGACGCCGGTGAAGATGAAGACGTCCTCCAGGTGGCCAATGACCTCCTCAGCTCCCTCGGACAAGATCGTCCGGACAGCGTACAAAAGCTAATGGCTCGACTCCGGGATCTGCTTTCTGAGCAGCTGGCCGCGCGTGCCCGGAACAGCGCTCGTCCAAAGTTGATGAAACTGGACAAGGTCGTCGATTTGAGCAAAGTCGGCACGATATCGACCACAATCGGCCTCGGGGAAGGTGTCGACCTGGAGAGCATCAACAAGGGAAAGTGAGTGCTGTACTGCGGGTGCTTTGTGTGCACGTAGGGGGTGGATGTGGAGCGTGATATGAACGTGATATATGTGTTGCGCACAGGGCATCCCGCGTCGACGTCAAGAAACTTGAGAAACAGGAAGCCAAACTCAAGGTGTGGGGTTGTGCTCGTTCGGTGGAATGGGGAGCTAATGTGTCTGATTTTTCTTGGAAAGGCCAAGATCGAGAAGCGTGCGCGTAGGGATCTGTATGAGGGATCCAAGTTGCTCGATCAGCATCGCAAGCAGGTGAGCTCTGCTCTTCCACGATAACGTCAAGGATTCAGTTCATCAAATCGTATACCAGCAAAATTACGAGGAAATGTTTATGAAAGTGAGATCATGCCTATCTAGATTCTGACGACGTGACATCCGCGGGCGTTAGATCAATCCCATCGAAGCTGCCGCCGCCGCAAAGAACAAGAGCAAGGACATCCATCTTCCGTCTATCGACGTCAACTTTGCTTCTAATCGTATTTTGTATGCGCTTGGCATGGCGAACAGTCTGCATCGTGGTTCTGATTTGTTGTTCCCAGGTCGGGTGCAAGTCTGACGCTCGCGTACGGTCGCCGCTATGGTTTGATTGGACGAAACGGCGAGTGTCGTTGCTGGCGAATTATAACTCATTTCATGACTTCCATTAATCAGGTGTTGGAAAGTCGACGTTACTTCGACACATTGCTATGCGTGAGCTACCGATACCAGCGCACATCACGATTTTGTTCGTGGAACAAGAAGTACGTTTAGTACCGTGCCCCTTTCCTCTGATGAGACGTTCATCACATATAGATTGTCGGTGACGATACCACAGCCCTTGAGTCGGTCCTGAAAGCCGACGTTTGGAGAGACCATCTATTAAAAGAGGAACTCCTCCTCAATGCACAGTTGGCCGAGCTCGAGAAAGAGGGAGACGACAAGCGATTCGAGGATGCGAGGGAAGAGGCTGCAACGAGGCTAGCAGATGTACATGCCCGGTTGAGTGATATGGATGCAGAAAGCGGTCCCTCACGAGCTGCGGCGCTTCTGGCTGGTGAGTCGAGTAAACGGACTGACATCATGCCGAGAAATTATTGTCTTGCAGGTCTCGGTTTCTCCGAAGCTGATCAGGCGAGACCGACCAAATCGTTTTCAGGAGGTTGGCGGTGTGTATCATCGAGGCTTTGGGAAATAATAGACCGTGTACTAAAATTTATTCAGCATGCGTCTAGCGCTTGCTCGTGCACTATTTGTCAAGGTATATGCTCCGGGAGATGTTGTTCGTATGTGTGGTCTACTAACGGGTTGGTAGCCAGCTTTGTTGTTGCTTGACGAGCCTTCCAACCATATCGATTTGAATGCTTTGGCGTGGCTAGAGGACTATCTCCAAACGTGGCCAGGAACACTCCTCGTCGTATCACACGATCGTGCATTCCTGTGAGTTTGGCGCCACCCACGTTGGTTTCGGTTTGTAAACTGATGGTGCTTACAGGGATGCTGTTGCGACTGACATTATCCACCAGCATTCTGGACGTTTAGATTATTACAAAGGGTACGTAATATTATTTTGGATAGAATGGTGTGCGCTTGACTCGTTTATCTCGTTCAGAAACTTTACTCAGTTCTATTCTACCAAGTCAGAACGTGATCGGAACATGCGGAAAGAGTATGAAACACAGATGGAATACCGCAAACATCTGCAGGCATTCATCGACAGGTGGAGATATAACGCTAACCGAGGTATGGCGCCGGGTTCGGTTTTCCGAGTATCTGATGTCATGCTGGAATACAGCTGCGCAGGCGCAGGCGAGAATCAAAATCTTGGAAAAGGTCGGTTGTTCTGATTTAATCTCAAATAGTCGTCCCTACGGTGAACGCGATCTAGCTCCCGGATCTTGAACCACCGGAGGAAGATGAGAAAGAGACGTTCAAGTTCGTGATCCTTTGTCGACGTCTATCGTCCGTGTCCTGACGAATGCGTTGCAGAATCCCGAGCACTGAGAAAATACCGCCACCGCTGCTCCAATTATCCGGCGTCAATTTTGGATATGCTGCAGACCAGATTCTTCTCAAGAATATCGATATCGACGTTGGCCTGGATTCTCGAATTGCTGTAGTGGGTCCAAACGGAGCAGGAAAGTCTACGCTGTAAGAGCCCAAGATCCTATTTCATGTCCGAGGATGCTGATGTTCATGTTAGGATCAAGCTACTGACTGGGGAACTAAGCCCTCTGAATGGGGAGCTCAACAAGAATGGTCGCCTACGAATGTAACCTTCCATGTCTCCCTCCCGACTCCAGCTAGATAATTTTTACCCAGAGGCTACTTTTCTCAACACCACGTCGACACGCTCAATCCGGCAATGTCGCCCGTTCAATTCTTGGCTTCCAAGTTCCCCGGAAAGACGGAACAAGAATACAGAAACCATCTCGGCAACTTCCAGATTAGCGGCATGACAGGGTGGGGGTTTCTCTTTTTTTTTGCACCATTTCGGTAGGATGTGACCCGGTGACCTCTTCCGTATGATAGGTTGCAGTTGATCGGCACGCTGTCTGGAGGTCAAAAATCACGTGTGGCGTTTGCGGCCCTTTCGTTGATGAACCCGCACATTTTGTTGCTCGACGAACCCACGAACCATCTCGACATCGAGGTCCGTCTTTCACCCTTGTATCTACCTTACACCTTTGAGGATGAGTGGAGCGCGTAAAATTTATGGACGCACACAGGGTCTCGATGCGCTGATGGCTGCGCTGAATTCTTGGAATGGTGGTGTGATCATCATCTCGCACGACGAGCGGTTCATTACCAACGTGGCAAAAGAGGTAAACGCGTTCTCGTCGGCGGGCATGAACGCGATGTGCTAACCGAGACGGCAAACTAGCTCTGGGTGTGCGCGGATGCGACTGTGACCAAGTTCAAGGGTGACGTGCAGGCTTACAAGGTGCGTGTGGGAGCTGTTCCGCGTTTGATTCTTTGGGTGGTGACCGTCCTTATTTTTTTATTAGAGCCTGATCGTGAGCAATATCAAAATGCGACCGTGAGCGCCAGCGATGCGACTAGATGCGTATTATCACCCGTACTGGGGGCATTATCTACTGCGGCATTCAATACGTTCATGTTGTTGCATGGTCGCATTCTTTTGCAATGCTTGGTAATGCCCCATATGACCGTGAACAATGTGTAATCTTCTACAGCACGAAGCGCCTGTCCACCGACAATGTCAAGCAAAGTTTTAAACCATTTTATGATTTTTTTGGGGATTTTGGTGCAACAAATCCACAAAACGATACATGCCCCAACGGGTCCTGTCTACGTGCGATAAAGCAAAACCAGAGCGGAGCTCGGGTCGTATCGCGCTAGTGCTCGTTCGAATTATCCGGTATAGGCGATCAAAACATGCGAGGGCCACCATTCCAGAACGCGTATCGTCGTCCCATTTGATTGACAGCAATGGGAGGATTTGTCGAGGAGTCGAGTCCAAAGGTGTGCGACGAGAGAGCTGTGCTTGATCGAGTTTGCGTGCACGAGATCCGAGATCTGAGAAACACACCATAGGCCGAGACGAAAGGGAGGGGGTCGACGGACGCATCAAGGATTTCCGACCGTACCGAGGTAGGCGCTAAATCGCGAGATGCGTCCGGGAAGGTGACGAGGAGCGGGTAAGAAATGGCTGAGGAACGTCAAGATCGAATCGAGGCATGCTTGTTGGGAATGGTGTGCGCAAACGTCGTCGATAAAGCACTGGGTTGTGCATCGTTCCGTGGGTTATCGCGAATTTTCTGTTTTTTTTTTTTTTGGTTTTGATTTTCTTGAGTATGATGCGTTAGAACTCAGTCAAACAGTGGATTCCAGACAACGTACCAGGAAGCGACCGAATCCAAAGGAACTAGACAAATAAGACTAGTGGCCGGATCGCGTCAGCAGGATGCAGTGCTGGCACATGACATACCTGGAACAAGCTGAGCTATTATAATAATTATTTTTTTTTGATTTTTTTGTCCGTTTTTTTCTGCGAGAGCGTCAGGACCAAAGCAGAAGTTTCAAGAGATACCTTACCATTACGAAGAAAGAGAAACCGAAAACAAAGGAAAAGAGAAGGTAAATCTATCGGAACACGTGAGGATCGAGGCACCAGAGTTAAACTCAGTCAACCTACCATTACTGAGAAATGAACAGAAACAATTTAAAAGAGAAGTGAAAAAGGGTATATGACGATGAAGAGCCCCTTGAGGGCGACTTGCTTGGCAACAAACGCCCGGTGGGCGACGCTTTGTACCGCGGTGCCGTGGCGTTAACCGAGGTGGATCCGCTACCGTCGGGCTTGCTGACAACCAGACAGATGACCTCGAGAGCACTCGAGCAAGTACCCCCGAGCAAGTACCAGGGCTCGTAGTCACTGCTGGTGGGCCAACGAAGGTGGCGTGGATTCGCCGTTGCTGCCGTCCGTGCACAAGAAACAGTTGCGCGGTATCAGTCCAATTGGAGGTTGGGATCGTGTGCTCTACCCTCCACCTCGGTTGTCAGAGTGAAGGGGACCGCTGTCTGGGGTTCGATGAGTTGCGACGACATTCGTTCGGCTTCGAGATACTGCGAAGCGTCGATGGAATGTACTCACATCCAGAACCTTCCGCAGAAAACCTGGCACACGTATCTGCCACGCATGCGCGTGTCAGCGCGACAGAAGGACGACGGCATGGAGAGCGAGCTCACATCGCACGACAACCAAAAGAGAAGCCCGCCGTCACCCAAAGACGCCGCGACATCATCGAAAGCAATCCGCCCGCTGGAACCCGAGTAGAGTGCGAAGAAGGGTAGAGAAGAAAAAAAAGAGGAAGAAGGGAATGGTGATACGTGGAACGGGGGGAGACCTTTTATACTCGTCAGGGGGGTCAGCCGCATTCCAAAGTCCAGATTGGGCCTGGCGGCTGACCGGATACCTCAGCCTAGACCAGTCTTTCCTTAAACCCGCGGCTGTGGTAGAGCATTGCGAAGTATACTTGAGCTTCTGCGAGCGACAGCGTGGTCGTTGACCGATAAGTAGCGTCCCAAGCACCACAGCGCGTAGCTCGCGGCTGTTGTATGGCTTTGCCAGCCTGCGCACGACGATCGACCGCCGCTTCCTGGAAAGCACTTTGACAGGGGCAGGAATACGACGTGGGACGTGATCTGTCGGAGTGGCCCATAGATAGGCTCGTCTGGACGCGTATGTCGGCACTGGGAAAGTAGGCTGGTGAGGCATACGATAATTAGGTACCCATGGAGCGCTTTCTCGCCTACAGCAAATCGAACCTTGTCCGTGTAGTTTGACATGGTCCCCTCTGAGTTTGTCTGTGAGTCGGCAAATTAAAGGCCCCGTCACGTGTTCAGACTACAGACGCGTCGTTCCGCGTCCTACAACACGCCCAGCAACGCAACGCGACACCGGACGATGAGCTCGTCAGAAGCCGAGAATTTCGACCTCGACAACGTCTCGGGCACAGAGAGCGACGACTACTCGCCCCCAGCAAAGAAGATCGTGAGTGCCCTCGTTCCTTTGCCCGTGCCCTCGTCGCGCGCTCACCCTGCCACTCGTCTGCGTTAGGCCAAAGCTCCCAGTAAGAAAACCGCCCCGAAGGCAACCAAGCTCGCTCCAAAACCCAAAGCGGCCCCGAAGAAGAAAGTACTCGCGGAAAAGGATGACAACGCCAACGAGAGTGACGAGGATGTCGACGAGGATGACGGTGACTCCGATGACGAGAACCCCACGCGAGCTGCAGTTCCCGCAGCGAATGGAAAGAAGAAAACTGCATCGGAAACGTACACAAAGGTGTGCATTATCAGGCCCTTCAGCGATGCTTGCTGACCCTGTCCCGGACCTAGTTGACTCAACTCGAGCACATTCTCAAACGACCTGATTCTTACATCGGGAGCGTGGAGACCGTCACCCAGTTGATGTGGACGTATGATTCTGAGCGCAAGCGCGTGGTACATCGTGAAGTTAAGTATGTTCCGGGCTTTTTCAAGATCGTGGATGAAATCCTCGTCAACGCGGCAGATAACAAGGTATGTATGCTGTTTCATGGGACATGTCGCATCACGTAAACTCTCTCAAGATCAATGATCCCAACATGGACACGCTCAAAATCAACATTGACGTAGACGAAGGAACGATATCCGTCTACAACAATGGTCGCGGTATACCCATAGAGATGCACAGCAAGGAGAAGATGTACATTCCAGAGCTTATCTTTGGCCATTTGCTGTCGTCTTCCAACTATGACGACGACGAAAAGAAGCTAACGGGTGGTCGTAACGGTTACGGTGCCAAGTTGGCCAACATTTACTCGCATGAATTCACTATCGACACCGCCGACAAGAACTCGGCTCAAAAGTACAAACAGACATGGACGAATAACATGAGCAAATGCGGAACTGCCAAAATCACAAAGAACGGCAAAGGGGAGGAGTATACCAGGGTCACCTTCAGGCCAGACTTGAGGCGCTTTGGAATGGAATGTATCGATGAGGACACGTTGTCCCTCCTCAAGAGGCGCGTCTATGATATGGCTGGCACAGTCAGGGATGTAAAGGTTTATCTCAATGACGAACGCTTGAAGATCAAAAACTTCAAGCAGTACGTGGACATGTACCTTGAGTCCGCCGCCGCGGAGGCAGCCGCAACGTCCGGAGGTGCTGCACAGGTGAAACCGACCATGATCTACGAGCAAATTGGCCCGCGCTGGGAGGTCGCTTTTGCCATCTCCGAAGGGACGTTCCAGCAGGTCTCGTTCGCGAACTCGATTGCCACGACTAAAGGCGGTAGCCACGTCACGTATATGGCCGACCAAATCGCCAAAAATTTGATCGCTGCCATCGAGAAGAAGAACAAGGGTGCCAAGGTGAAGCCCGCACAGATCAAGAATCACATGTGGATCTTCGTGAACGCCCTCATCGAGAACCCTACCTTCGACAGTCAGACGAAAGAGACGCTGACGTTGACCGCGTCCAAGTTTGGTACAAAACCAGTTTTGTCTGAGGAGTTTATGAAGAAAGGTTAGTCAGAATCATTTCTGCGATCCCAGGACTCATATGTGCTTGCCAGTGTTGAAATCCTCCATCATTGACAACGTGCTAAACTGGGCAAAGTTCAAGGCAGATCAACAGATCAAGAAGACCGATGGGACAAAGCGCAACCGGCAAGTAGGCGTCATCTATGCATTATTCGCAACTTAATCCCTGTGGTAGCCTGGCCGGCATGACCAAGCTAGCTGACGCTAACAATGCTGGAACGAGGAACGCTGATCGGTGTACTCTCATCTTAACAGAAGGAGACTCCGCCAAGGCTCTCGCAGTTGCTGGTCTTGGTGTCGTTGGACGTGATAACTTTGGTGTCTTTCCCTTGCGTGGAAAGTTGTTAAATGTACGAGAAGCCAAGCACGACCAGATCATGAAGAACGAAGAAATTCAGAACATCAAGAAAATCATGGGTTTACAGCATAACAAGGAGTATACGAGTATCAGCAGTTTGCGATACGGTCGGCTGATGATTATGACTGATCAGGTCAGGGTCCAATTCTCTTACAAAACTCTAGGCCGACTCCAAGTCATAATGTAGGATCACGATGGCTCCCATATCAAGGGCCTTCTCATCAACTTCTTGGACCATTTCTACCCTTCGTTGCTCAAAATCCCTAATTTCCTTGTCGAGTTCGTAACACCTATCGTTCGGGTAACGAAAGGAAAGCAGCGGATCGATTTCTTCACCATACCTGAATATGAACAATGGCTGGAGAGAACGCAAGATGCCCACAAATGGGACTCGAAGTACTACAAGGTTCGTTGCTACCATGTAATTTCTGTTTGCATTCCGTTCATCGGAAATCATGACAGGGTCTTGGAACAAGCAGTGACGCCGATGCTCGTTTCTACTTCAGCAATATGGCGAAGCACATGATTCCATTTGCCTCTACTCAAGACGGCGACAAGGAACTCATCGAGCTTGCATTCAGCAAGAAAAAAGCTGACGAGCGGAAAGAGTGGCTCCGCCAGTTCAAGGTAAGCCAGATATCCCCAAGTGCCGGCGCTGACTGACCCGACCCGCCCCCAGCCCGGGACATACCTTGATCACGACATTGACGAGATCCCATTCTCGGATTTCATCAACAAAGAGCTAATCTTGTTCTCGATGGCCGACAACGTCCGATCCATACCATCGGTAGCGGATGGTCTCAAACCAGGTCAACGAAAGGTCATCTGGGGTTGCTTCAAACGCAAGCTCAAGAAAGAGATCAAAGTCGCTCAGCTCGTCGGTTATATTTCTGAAGTCGCAGCGTACCACCATGGTGAAGCCTCGCTGACCATGACTATCGTCAACCTCGCTCAGGATTACGTCGGCTCGAACAATTTGAACCTCTTGCTGCCGAATGGTCAGTACGGAACGCGTGATATGGGCGGTAAAGATCATGCCTCGGCTAGGTATATCTTCACTGAGTTGGCACCCTTGACGAGGACGGTGTTCAATCCGGACGATGGGCCGCTGTTGACGTATCTAAAGGAAGACAACGACTGGATCGAGCCCGAGTATTATATGCCGGTTATTCCAATGGTGCTCGTCAATGGCGCTGAGGGTATAGGGACAGGTGAGCGCCACTGTTTGAATACATTTTTGTCCGCGGTCGCTAAATACAGGCCGGTAGGTTGGAGCACCACCGTCCCATGCTACAATCCAGAGGACATTGTCGCCAATCTTCGGCGACTGATGGCTGGTGACGAGATGGTTCCTATGCTCCCTTGGTGGCGGGGTTTCAAGGGCACCATCAAGAAGGTTGCTGAACACAAGTACGATGTCGCCGGTGTCGCGAGCAAGATCAACGACACGACCGTTGAAATCACCGAACTGCCCATTCACAAGTGGACACAGTCATACAAGGCCGAGTTGGAAGCCATGATAGGTGATAAAGGGGATGGTATTATCAAGGTATTGTGCTCGTCTCCAAGCACATATACACGATTCGTTGAGTGAGGATGACGAACAGGACTACAAAGAACACCACGACAACGTCAACATCCACTTTGTCATTACGATGGCTGCAAAGGATCTCGAGAAAGCAGAGGAGCAAGGTTTGATCGAGTTCTTCAAGCTGACGAGCAAAATCAACACGAGCAACATGATCTGTTTCAATTTTGATGGCAAGATTCAGAAATATTCCTCGCCCGAGGAAATCGTTGAAGAATTTTACCCTAAACGTCTGGCGCATTATCAGAAGCGAAAGGTGCGCAGGGGACGGTCCAGATAGTTCCTGGAGCTGATGGGAATGGTCGGACGCAGGATTACATGGCGAACGAGCTCCAACTGCAGTTTGAGAAGCTCTCTAACCAGGCGCGTTTCGTCAAGATGATTATTGAGAAGGAACTCGTCGTGTCGAACCGCAAGAAAGCGGATATCATGGCTGACTTGCGGAAACATAAATTCCGCCCGTTCCCCAAGGTGACCAAGGCTAAAGCAGCGGGCGAGACCGAGGATGTTGTTAACCCTGACGAGGATGAGGAAGCGGCAGGGGATGCTCCAGGTTCGACGGATTACGACTATCTATTGGGCATGCCTATTTGGAGTTTAACAAAGGAAAAGGTATGTTTGGTGGGGTGGGCCCCAGTTCACGGTCGTCTGATCCGGGTGACTACTAGATTGAGAAACTCTTGCAACAAGCCGCGGACAAGGAGACGGAACTCCTCGTGCTGCTCGAGCGTACTCCTGTCTCGCTCTGGAATGACGATCTGGACAGCTTCCTGAAGGAATGGGATGTAAGTGCGGATCGGTTTGTTGTCCTCCTCGCATAGTGAACGTTTCACACAGAAATCATGTCAAGACTTCGATAATAAGACCTTGCTGGACGCCAACGGGAAGAAGGTCAAGAAGAAGCAAGCTACGCTCAAACACCGGAAGTCACTGACTGGACGCAAAGGGTTTGGTGAGGACGACTCGGAGGACGACTTCAAACCCGCCAAGGCGGCGGCCAAGAAGAAGGCGGAGCCGAAGCCGAAGCCTGCCGTAGCGGGACCCTCGAAGAAAGAGAGTGGGGACGAGAAGCCTGCCCCTGCTCCCAAAAAGGCACCAGTCAAAAAGGCGCCTGCCAAAGTAAAATCAGAGTCGGAAAGCGAGGTTTCGGATTTGCCTGTGAAAAAGAAGGCTGCACCAAAGAGGGCTATAAAGGTGGACTCGGACTCGGACATTCAGATGGTTGATTCACCGGCCGTGCAAGCAAAAGGCAAAGGGAAGGCCAAAGCCGATTCGGATGCACCGAAGCGCAAGTCGTACGTGTATTATGTTTGGTCGAAACTCTGTCTGACGTAGTATCACAAGGTCCGTAGATGACGATGAGAGCGATGATGAGGCATACATCCGACCTGCCGCAAAAAAGACCAAGACGACACAAGCGGCTGTGACTGATTTCTTCGGCAAGCCCTCAGAAGCGACGAAGAAGGCGACAGCGCGGAAGCCCTCGGGGAGCAAAGCTGCGGCTGCGAAGAAGCCTGCGTCGAAGAAGGTGGAAAGCGATGTGGACGAGGATGGGATAGTGATGAGCGACGTGGCAGAGACGCGTCCTGCTGCACCGACGCGTGCAGCGAGAGGCAATGCAAAGAAGTACATCGAGATTGGGTCGGACTCTGACGATATGTATGGAGAGTAGGGCTTCTGGTGTGCGCTATCGCGTAAGTTAAGACTAGTACGATACGTTTTTGGCTTGTCCTTGTCGTTGAAATGGAGTGCACGTGGGTACAAGCGACTCGCTTTGTCTCTCTCACCGGCCACTTTTTTTCGTCTGGGACGGGTCGTACGCGCTCGTTGATCGCGTCGCCGAATGGCCACACACCCGCTGCGGCAGCCTCGTCTCAACATCCCCCCTCCCCTCAACATGCAGCAGCCCTTTGACGGGAGACAGCCCATCTTCTCACCCGGCCTCCCAACCTCCCTCCAGCAGAGTTTCCACCCGCCGCCTTACCAGATCGCGCCGCCCCCGCTTCAGACACCCATGCAGCCCTTCTTTCCCTCGCAGCCCCCAAATGCACCTTACCAGCATCACAAAGGCCACTCGAGCATCGCACACTTCCCCGGCTTCCCGCCGCCCGCTCCCATTCCTATAACGCCTCTCGGCCAGGGTTTCCCTGTCGTCGTGCCACCTTTCGGCCAGCCGTTCATCCCGAGGAACAGGCGTGCACCCAGCGTCAGCATCGGAGGTCCGCCCAAGGCGCCATTGGGGGGTCCAGGTCGAAAACACAGCCCGCTTCCCCCGCCTCCACCAGCACCTGCTCAAAAGGGGAAAAAAGTGGCTGTCAGTTTGCCGGTGGAAACACTCCCTGCCACGGGGGGCCAGCCGTCTAGTCGCCCTTCGTGGGCGCGTACGCCCATGCCTACGACCAGTCACGAAGTACCTGTGGTGTTACTCCCAAGCGTCGCGACCGCAGACCCGTATCCTCCAGATAGTTGGCGGCACAACATCCCCGATACCGTTGACGTGTTCCTACCTGGAAAGGTATGGAACACGTGTCCAGCGCTGTGCGTGTTTCGTTGACAAGTATTCCTGCCAGGTCGCTTGGGATGCGCTCAAGCAGCGAGTCATCGAAGAAAAGCTGGAGAAACTGGGTGTCGAACGAGGTACAGGTGGTTCTGTCTCCCTCCATGCACCACATGCCCGTGCTGCCTCGGTTGGTGCCTCGTTGAATTAGCATGGCGACTGGCGTGCTCAACCATTGGTAGATATCATCACCAGCAGATCCGTCGCTGCTCTATTTCAAATTGAACAAGCTGCAGCAGTCTCAGAATGCGTCGGCCGTAAATTCGTTGACGAGTTCGCCACAACAAACGTTCGACCTTACGCCCTCCCCTGGATCGCAGTTACCGCCAAGACTTCAAAATAGGCATGGCCACAGCCTCTCGCTCGTCCCACCGCCCCCTCCGTTCCTTCCGTCGTTTTACAATCCTGCCGCAGCCTTCAATCCTTTCGGTCCAAGCGCCGTTCTGGGCTCCGACAGCATTGAACAGGACGTTGAAAATCATTTGTTGTCTCCCGTTGATGGGATTCACGCACCACAGGGTCGCGTGCCCTTGACCATACCGTCTCTTGTTCCGCCTAGTATCAGTCGGGGAAGCAGCCGCCCAGACTTTGCCCGTGGGTTTGGCATCGATATACCAGAGGAGGAAG
The DNA here is from genome assembly GCA_038089495.1 of Xerocomellus dryophilus. Lineage (NCBI taxonomy): Eukaryota > Fungi > Basidiomycota > Agaricomycetes > Boletales > Boletaceae > Xerocomellus > Xerocomellus dryophilus. The sequence continues at coordinate 15,316 of JBBPKY010000284.1, forward strand.
AGCCGCAGGAGGAGTCACATCCTGACACAGACGTGGAGGAAAAGTCTCCAGACAACGAAGATGGCCTTGGCCTAGTTCGTGCTCCCAGCCGACCAACTACTGAGCCAGACGGGATGACTCCTCTTGCGCAAAGTAGATTTCATTCAAGACATGTTTCAAAGTTGTCGCACGCACTCTCGTTGCACTCTGTTGGAGGTATTCACGACGTGGGTATGTCAGAGCAAGTGGATCTGGTGCCAATCAGGAGTCCGGTAGGCAATCCAGCTATTGACGACTTGGATAAGGAGGCTGTTGGTGAGTGGACGGGATCCGAAGACCTGCGCTTGGACTCGGACGATGAGGTAAGGCTGCCCGATTCCCAGAGCGTGCTTGTTGCGTATACTGATTTTCCCTAGGAGAGCATCGGAGAATGGTCCAACCCTTCGGACGAGGAGCGAGCCCGTCAGGATCGGATGCAACGTCGTTTACTTCGTCCAAGGAATCATGAGCTGGAGACACCGAGACGCCTGCCCAATTTCCCTGCTCCGCCAACTAATTTCTTTGGCTTGCGGGTGCGCCGCGACTACGATTTGGTCTCGAATCCAAGTGAAGACGGGATGCACGCGGAGCAGAGAGCAGCGTTCCTTGGCGTGGATCCCATGGACTTCACCCTCGGCCCATCATCGACTTCGACCCCGGGACGTCGACCTCTCCCCCCTCTACCGCACTCCAGGGATCCTTCGGCACACCTCGTCGCGCATGCCCTAGAAGCAGCACATTCTCGCTCTGACTCTACTCAAGTTTCCACCGAGCAGTATATTGTGCCTCTTGCTCCACCTTCTGCCGCGCTCAATCCACATGCAAAGCCATTTGTGTTTGGTTCCAACCGGGAATCAAGTCCATGGGGATCTTTGGATGGCGCTACTCCGCCACCAGCGCCAGCGTTGGGTCATGCTCGCTTGCCCTCGTTTGGCAAACCGCTTAACGCGGCCGCACTGGAGTTCAAGCCGACCGGATTTACCTTCCGCCCTCCCCCCGGTGTACCGCAACTCACTTTCCCTGTATCACCTGCTTCGCGTTCCCTCCCTACTCCGCCTGTCAAGGCTTCGCCGGCACGCGCCCAGCAAGGCAGAGAAAAGAGGCAACGGCGGGGTTCGCATACGACCGCCAGTGCATCAGACGATGGAAGCGACGACAGCGGCAAAGAAAATATGGCATCATTCCGATTCCCACCCGTGGACGATACGCCTCGCAGCATCCGCCACACTGCGCCCAGTTCGCCGCGCGTATCAGGATCTCAGGATTTACATGCGAGTGGTGGCCCACTGCAACCCCTTACTTTCTCCGGCTTCCCAAGTGACTCGATGCGTCGTATCCAGGAACCGGCAGAAATGGAACCTGATAAGGAAGACTTGCCCGATAGCGATACCGAGGAACAAGAGAACGAAGAGGAATATATTCCGACGGTCGCGGTCACGAAGCTAAAACGTGCGCCCATTCCTCTCGACTTCAAGAACCCTCCTTCGACCAACACCGTCCCCGCTGGCGTATTCAAAGCCCTCGTCGGAGACGAGAAGACGCGACGAACTGTTCGTTCACGACTCGGCTCACGCGAAATTCTCGATCACTCACAGCGTCCCTCTCTCGACGATTTCGCAATGCCAGCCATTTCTATGTCTGCAAACAGATCCCGGTCGCGCTTTGTCACAGATCCTGGCCTCAAACGCGAGAGCATCGACTCACTAGATATCTTCACACCTGCAATCAAGCGCCGCTCGTCGTTGCCTACCATGCACAGTGCACACAATTCATCGCTCTCTAATGTGTCGATACCCGCTATCAACCTCACGAAACGTCTCGAAGCGCAAGCACTCGAAGACAAGATTGCGGTGGTGTTGGATGAGAAGTTCCAGATGATTCGTTCAGAAATCGCCAAGTCTCGCAGCGCGGCTGCGGCCTCCATCAGTCCTGCTACCGAGGACGCGATCACGGAAGTTGTTGCCCTATTTCGGACGCAGCTTCAAGAATCCGCGGCGAGGGGGTTGGACGACAGTCAGATGGATGCTCGTGGTGAGCTTGACCTTGAGCTCATCCGCGACGTCGTACAGCGAGGTCACGCTGAAAACCTTTTGCTCTTGCAAACGGAACTCCGTGAGGCTGTCTCCCGCATCGAGCAGGCTCGGCCTGCACTTGCGCCATCGAATCACGTGGAACTCGTCCCAATCATTGATCAGATCAACCATCGCAATCTCCAGGTTATCCTCAACACGCTCGGCCAGCTATCGAACAAGATTGACACTCGACCATTTACGGATCAGTATGAAAAGAACACGTTTATCGAGGAGATTTTGAATGCCCTCAGCCCGCATCTGAACGCATTGCGCCCAGAGACGGTCGATTACGATATGCTCACTGCCAGACTTAGTCAGGCGGTCAAGCCGAATATTGAGCAGCTCATCGATCTCGCTGCAGATAAACGCGAAACAGCAGGTCTCATTATGGAGAGCCTTATCCCCATGTTACCTTCACCATCCTCACTGGACACGAGTACGGTCATTGGCCAGATCACCTCCGAAGTTCGTCGAGTCATCGCACCGATTGACGCACATGAGATCAAGGAACAGGTCGCTGACCTCGTTGTTGAGCGCCTCGACGCTCGTCTTGCAAACCGCGACAGGGCGTTCAATGTGGATTCAGTCTCGGGCAGGGTCGCCGAGAGCGTACTTGGTGGTTTACAGCCTATCAATGATGTCGCGCCCAAGCTTGATGCCTTGGCAGCGTCTCAGGCATCTCTGTCGGCCAAGAATGACATTCTCGCATCCAAGCACGCCGATTTGGCTACTCTCGTATCTAACCTTCCTTCTCACTTCGATGATCTCAAACGTGCCATAGAAGCGACGCGGACAACGTCAGCCGAGTCATCCCATTCCACAAGCTCTGAGTCAAGTGAAGCAATCCTCTCTACTCTACGCCTGCTCCAGACCACTGCCGAAGGCGTCGCGAATGGGCAGAATTCGATGCTTGCACAAAAAGACGATCTCGTCGCGTTGCAAAATTCATTCCATCAAGTCCTCACCGATCGTCTCAATGCTCTCCCTGAGACACTCACCGCCGCTGTGACCGTGTTGCAAAACGCGCACGCCGAGTTCGCCGTTTCACGTGATGCAACCAGGTGCGATGCAGAGGAGATTCGTAAGCTGAAATCAGCAAACAACGAACTCCAAGTACAGCTGGCGAAAGCACGTGGAGCGCATGGTCAGGTTCGTGTTGAGAAGGATAACTTTAGTGACCGACTCAAGGACGTCGAGATTGACCGCGATAGCCTGCGTGCGCAAGTCGACGGGTTGCGAGCTGCGATAAGCACTCATGGTTCCGAGGTCTCGGCATTGGAGCTTCGCAATTCGGAACTCGAGGACGCGCTTTCGCAAAGTCTGGCGAGATTGAAGACTTCAGACGTGGCCGCTCAGTCGAACCAAGAGCGCATTGCTGAGCTGGAGAAGGCGAACAAGGATGCTGCTGCTGAACAAGAGGCGCTCAAGGCTCAGGTACGCATTTACTCCGTTTTCTTTTCCATGCAATGAGTCGAACTGGTATCCGTAGCTGGGCGATCTTCAAGTCCATGTCAAGATGGCAGAGCACGAGAAAGAACTCACCACACAATCGCTCGGGCTTCTTCGACAAGAACACGAGTCTCTTATCGCTCAACAAAGCCACTGGGAGGATTTCCGCCGTGTCATCGAACAGATTGAGGCCCTTACAACTTTCAGGTCACAAGCCAACGAAGACGAGCTCAAAGAACTCAGGCGTGCACGCGATCAGCACCGGCAACTCGAGTCTGAATATTCGGTTCTCCAGAAACGGGCACGCGATCAGGAGCTCCGTGCTGCCAATAGCGAACGCACCGCGAATGCCGCGAAGCAAAACCTTATACAGGCGCAGCAACGGGCGAGCGAGTGGGAGAGACGCGCGAGGGAGTATGAGAGTGACTTGGAGATGACGAGGAACAAGTTGGACGAGGTGGAACAGGAACATGTACAGCTGGACGCCGACTACTCGCTCGCCAAGCTGCAACTTGAAGAGAAGGAAGCTGAAGACCGTTTGGTCAAGGTACTTTCCACGTTGCCGTCGTATGAGTCTGGGAACTGGCTTGCTAATACAACACCCGCCTTCACAGGATCGCGAAAATAAACTCCGTGATCAGGTCTTCAGCCTCGAATCTCAGCTGGCCCGTCTGGAAGCAGAGCTTACCAAAGCAAAGGCCCAGACTCATCCTACCGTGACCGACATACCCCCGCATGGCAAAACGACGCCTACGAAGAACACTTCGCCCCCGCGCCCAGACTCTCGTGCAAGCACTGTCTTTGGTGCCGATCGCTCACGTACACCTGTTGGACGTGTCAATGGAACGCTGGCCGCACGTAGCAATACCCCTCCGCAATCCTCCGTCTGGGACTCTATGCATGCACCCAAACAACGGCATCCTAATTCAGGATCTACGACTTCCTATGTGAGAAGAGCGGCTCCGACGCCGTCGTATTATAGACCGCAATCCGTAGCGTCCACATATACTAGGGCGCAGTCTGTTGCATCGCCTACGCCCAGCACTGTCTCCGTCACGCCGACCGTGGATGAAGACGGGTGGTGGTCGTACACGGCCCCTCGGTAAGACACTTGTGCAATAGCCGCATGCCTCTTTTTTTCGTTTTCCTGGGAATCTAGCTTTGGATATATATCCTTGATCTAATAGTCTGCTTTTTTTTTGCTTTCGCCTTTTTTTTTCGCGTGTACATTCTTCGCATTTTCATGAAATGATATTCATACCTCTTGTTGTTGCCATGTTACCCTTTCACACAACGACTACGGATCTAACCCGCTCTCGTTCGACATCTTAATCCCCCTTGTTTGCGCCGCTGGATATCATGGTCACTTTATATACCCCTCAATTGTTGGTACAAGGTACAAATCCAATGGATGCATTAGTTGTGTGAGTTGTGTGGGTTACCCAAAGCAGAAGGGGTCAAAAAAAGAACAACGGTAAGATCGGATATGAATTGTAGCAAACGATAAATTGAGCAAAAGGGTTTATGCGCTCGGCCATATCCAGGACTCTACGGTTTGTATTGCTGTATCTGAGGAATCTTGTGGAATGCTGTCGATGAATACACAAGAAAAAGAGTACGTCAATGATCGCCATGAATGACCAAGTTGCGACACCGAGGACGCACCTCAACTTTGGGTACCACCTCCCGTCTCGGAGTTCAAAGAATCTAGGAGCAAAAACCTCTCCGCTCTCATCACGTCGACGGCGAAGGTCGCGTTGAGCATCCTCGACGGCGGTCTTTGCTCGGGTAGCTGCTTCCATGTCCTTGGCTTCGATCGCCTGCGTGAGTTTGTACCATAGTCTAAAACGGGTTTTTTCTTGAATGGTCTCCGAGTCGGACGGGGAACGGAGATGACGTACCGTCTAGACTCATAGGGTTCCTGCTCGTCTTCTGGTGTGACGTATTTCGGCGCAATGTTCTGCCCATCTTTGAGAACGTCGAATAGGACGCGTTTGGTTCCTTGCTGTTTTTCATGGCGCGATGCGGTGCCGGCGTGGCGTGTGAGGGGATTGGACGGACGTCAGTGCCGTTCGTAAGCGCAGAAACGGTGGGTGCTACGAACTGGGGTACTTTTGAACTCCATGATGTGGCTCCATCTTCCCGAGACTTCGCCAATGTCGTTGCCGCTTTTGCGAACGCGTCCTACGATCGCGTTGTACGTGCCAGAGAAGAAACCCTGCGTGTGAGAGCTTGATCAGAACGGCACGCGCGCGCGGGAGTAAGGACTACCTTGGTTTTGAATTCGAGATCGCAAGACAATCGATGTCTCTCGTTCTTGACAGTGCAGGTATCGCCGAGCTCCAGGACCATCTTCCCAAACAGAATGCCGCGCGCGTACATGTTTGGCATCGTGACGACGTACCCTGTTTGGCGGTCAAGAGATGGTCGTGTGCAGAGAGGGACTTGGGACTTGCCTCCGTCGTCTGGCTTTCCCAATAGCGTTATTCGGTTCTCGCCCTCCATCGTCGTCGAGACGCTGTTGCCCAAGAATTTCGACTTTGGTCTCAGTTCGCCGACGATGGTGAGGCGGTTCTCGGGCGATATGTAGAAGAAGGCGGAGATGGGAGGATGGTGTGATACTACATGTGACGCGTACATAAAGTTTAGCCAGCGGCGACCAGTGATACGCCGGGCGACCTGCCTTGCTCTGCGACATAGAATCCTCGTGTGCCGTTTGAGTAATCATACCGGCAACGGAAGAACTCCCCGAGTACGGGGTTGTACCTATAGGCCGATGATCAGCCCTCGTCTGCCGTGGTGGAGAGGACGAGGACGCACGGTTTCTTGACGCCCTTTGGCTTGATGTGCCATCCTGCGAGATAATACTGCAGCACGCGAATGAATCTTTCCTCGGGGTCTGGGCACTTCTCCGCGCTGAATTCAGTCGTACAAAGACGGCGGAGGTGACAAGGACGCAAAGGGAGGTCACGAGAACGAGGGAAAGGGAGAAACGAATGGGTCTTAGGGCACACTGGTGATGACATAAGGAGACGAGGAGATACCCTTACCCAAAGACGAGATCCGGGTGGGACATGAAGTCCGTGATACGTTCGAGCATACTGCGAGGCTCGAGAACGAACGTCGGGAACGTCACCTTTGAGAGGTCCATGCCTACTCTGGAAATGGAGGAGCGGCTTTAGCAAGGGCACGGGTAGGGCAAACCGGGGCTAACCTAAGTTGGGAGATCAGGGAGGTGACGACAGAGCCCTCGTTCTCGTCTCTGCATTGGTAGTCAGCGTCCGTGTAGCCCATGAGCGACGTAGGGGATGAGGGGTGGTGTGACGAGGACGGGGGAATAGAGAGGGAAGGACGAGAAGACGCACAGGATTGATGTATCATCAGGCTCTGTATCCTCAGGTGCCCTATCGTCCACGGACAAGCCTCGTGCCCTACGGATTTGGGAGCCTGCCTGGCTGAAAAGGCCCATCATGGTTGGTTGGGGGAAGCTGCACGGCTGCGGCGAGGCGTGGTGCACTGGTACGACGGTACGGAGTAGATGGTTACAGCGACTGTAGCAGCCGGTGATCGTGCTGTGCTAACACTCGCGTTGATGTCACAAGACGCGAATCCAGCGAGAATACTAAGCGACATGCGGACAGTAGCACGCTCAACGCCTCATTCCCATCATTTATAGCGTGAGGACACAAGCATTCATGCGTATGACTCCAGGCCGCACAAACACCGCCATATATCCACGGCGAGCTCAGTCAAATACAATCTTTGTCGCCGTGCCCGCGATATCATCCCTGAAGAATGCCCCGTACGAACCATGCGTCTTCTTCTTGATCGTCATCGGGAATTTCTGCAACCTGTCCGCCATCTCGTCGAAATGGGAATCTCGAAGCACGCGAGCCAGTTCGCCAGCGAGAGCGCGTTCGTGGTTTTCTCCCGTAAAGAACGTGATCGACTTTCCGCTGCGACCACCTCGGCCTGTGGGATTCAAGAGTACGTCAGTCGGAATGCGTAGACCATAAAACGGTGGCTCACCAGTTCTTCCAATTCGGTGGATATAATCCTCGATGGTCAGTGGAAAGGTATAGTTAATAACAGCCCCAACGTTTGGAATATCCAAACCCCTCGCTGCCACATCTGTCGCCACTAATAATCCCGTTTCGCCAGTTTTGAATTTCTCCAGAGCGTCCATACGTGCGGACTGGGACATGTCACCGTGGAGCGCACCAACAGAATATCCATGTTGGCGAAGTGTGGATTCAACCCGCGAGGCTTCCTTTTTGTACAGCGCAAAGACAAGAACGCGGGCTTCAGAAGAGCCCTTTGTGGATGTTTTCTTGTGAGAGAGCGTTTGCAGCGTTTTCGCCAGACGGGAACTAGAGGTTTACAAGCAACCTCGGAAATCAAATGTATGTTGTAGTGCGAAATCGATGCACGTACTCCTTTTCCCGAGGATCGTCAAACACTTGTATGATTTGCTCGACACGGCTATTCGCTGTCAGATCGTCACTGCCTACTGTGACGCGTACAGGGTCCCGCTGGAACGTGCTCGCGAGCCTCCGCACCGCTTCTGGCCATGTTGCACTGACTGCAAAAGTCGGGGTATGTTCGGGTAGCTTGCAAGAATAGTAGCTAGGACGTACACATCATGGTCTGACGATCAGTTCCCTGCATTGTACACGAGATAATCTTTCTAATGTCGTTCTCGAAACCTTTGTCGAGCATCCTATCAGCCTCGTCCAGCACGAGGTAGTTGACTCTAATTTGGTCAGGAGAATAAAATAGCTAGAGCATCCGAAAATGGCAACTCACCTCGAAAGATCACAAGCACCGTCGTTGACTAGATCCAAGATTCTCCCCGGCGTTCCAACTACGATCCTTGTTGTTTTCCCGTCCTTATTCCCATTCTTAAGAGCAGTGATCTGCGGTGCTTTGTCGACCCCTCCGAAGACGGCAACGCTGGCAATGTTGAAGGGAGCACCTAGAGTTGACAGAGCGTCATGGGTCTGAAGTGCGAGTTCACGGGTTGGGGCTACCACAAGAACGGACACGGAATTCGTGGATTTTGACTTTGACTTTTTGGGTTTTACGGCGTCTAGAGATGGCACAGGAATGAGCCGAGCGAGGGCGGGTATGCCGAACGCCAACGTCTTGCCACTGTGCCCAAACTAGTCAATTTTTGGCACCAAGTAATCAATGCCCTAGAGCATACAGCAACAATAGGACGTACCTTCCTGTTTCGGCGATACCCACTACATCGTGTCCCTGCAAAGCTGGGGGCCATGCGCAGGCCTGAATTGGAGTGGGTTCTTCAAAGTCTTTGAATGCCACTTTAAGGGCGTCTGGAACTTGAAGCTGGTCAAAGGAGATGACAGGGACAACAGGTGGAAGAGAGGTGTGTGTGTGAATGGTGATAGAATGCTTGGTGAGAAAGGCGGAAGCCGCAGTGGAGTCGGTGGGTGTAATGGCTATTTGGACGGGAGGCGGTAAAGCAGGCGTACTGTCCGACGAGGTGACAGATGTAGATGGTTGAGTACGAGCCTCGGATTCGACTTGCTTGTCTCGTTTCCCTTTCTTTTGTTTTTTGGGTGGACTTGGTTCTTCGGTGTTTACGTCGACCCCTTCTGGACGGCGCTTGCGCTTGCGGTCCTTTTTATTCTCTGCGGTGGTATCTGGTGGTGGTGCATCTGACAGAAGTTAGAGTATGTAGCGCGCAGAGATGCGGGGATTGCAGCTCTACTCACCTATATCCACTGTTGCTTGTTCTACCAGTGACACGGATTGGGAAATGTCCCCTTTCAACGATTTTTTCTTCGATTTCTTTCCGGCCCTCTCCTTTTCGGAAGACTGGGCTGATCCGTCTTTGTCTGGACGAAATTATTCGGGGCCCTGAGGCAACAGCACGACAATTGCTTACCTACAACCACCGGGGGCGGTCCGATGTCGACTTTGGTGGGTTCTTCATCCTTGGAGCCTCGCTTTTTCTTCTTGTTCTTCTTCTTAGCTAACTTGCGTGCTGGGTCAATGTTTGATTCCGTGAGATGAAGGGACCGACCTTTATCGATTCCATCCGACTGCGGTGGCTGGCCAGCTGTGAGATCTAGTGTGGCATCTATTGACATCGCAAGCTTGCTTCAAGGCTTTCGCGTGCTGATCGAAATATAATCGTATGGGTCACGTGCCAACACAGTCTTTGTTGATCACGTGCTTGAGGGGACGCGACACTGCCACAAATGAGCGATCCCGACCAACCGCGACGAGCGATGCCGAGGCCGAAAAAGCTGGCAGAGGACGACAGGACAGCGCCGGGGATATGCGTGACGACGCGACGGGCGTGGCGGTCACAGCTCCGCGAGCTCGACGCACAGACCCAGCACCACGACGACCCCGCCTCCTCCCCCGCCTCCCTCTCTGCCCCCTCCAGCCCCCTCACGGACGCCTCAGAGCTCGACCTCCCCTCCCCTTCCCGCGACACGTCCGTTTCCGCATCGTCCTCCTCGAAACGGCAGCGCACGCCCAGTCTCGTGCACGTCCCCAGGATAGTCACCCGTCCCCGAAAGATCAAGAAACGTGCGAGCTCCAGCACGCACTCCTCAGGGTCCTCTTCCGAGGAGGAGAGCAGGCAGAGAAGCGTCGCGCTGGAGGAGCCTATTTATCGTTCCGACAGATCACGTTCCACGTCAGCATTCCCGTCTGCCAAAATGCGTGCCAGGGAGTGGTGGTCGATCGAGGACGGCTCTCCCGGGGACGGCTTTGTCAGCGCTGCAGACGTCGTGCGCGGGCTGGCAAAGACATACAAAAGTCGTGAGTTTTCTGCCCGCCGTGGCGCTTCGGATGCCACTCATCGTGAATGCAAGACTTTAGGAATCCCGACGATCCAGACGATAAGTCATTCGAAGTCGAGAGTTTTCCAGCTGCTGATTTAGAGTATCCTAATAATTATGCTAATGAAAAGTGCGTGTTCCGTCCCCCTTCTTACTTCGCAGTCACGGCTTTCATGCCACGTAGATTTATGTTACTGGTACCCAAGGACAAGGACCATTATAACCCTATCATGTGTTTGGAACAGTCGCTACATACTATCATCGACTGTATGTACTGTTTTTTTTACCATTCTTACGGTCCTCGTTAACAGTCCTCTAGCCTACCTTAGCCCCGCGCAGAAAGCGTTATTTGGATCATTACCCACCGAATCAATCCCTGACGACACGCCACCCCCTTCTCCCTCTCCACTAACGCAACGTGACCCCTCCGATGCCTCCAATCCCCTTAATGCTCCGCCAGAACCCCCAAATCCACCCCAACCACGAAACGACGCCCCTCGGCCAGATTACCTCCGATTGCTCCAACGCGCCATCCGTCGACACAATGGCCCGCTCTTTCTCTCAACTCTTGAAAGTATAAACCAACTTCTCCGTTCACTCAAATACCCACCTCTCCCTTCGGACGTATTCCTCCCCGCTCCACCCAACATCTTAGTGTCTGCTGTGCGCTCCTGGACACATCCAAGGGGGATTCCCGAAAAAGTCATGTTGCGGATAGTAGATGAAACGTACCAGCGGTGTGTAGGCCCTAACATCAAAAACTTGCATCGCTATGAGGCATTCTCCAGCGAGGTGTATGGGGAGCTAATGCCCAGCTTCACTTCGGACATTATCGCCGCCACCGGACTTAATTCTTCCTCTCTTCTCGTGGACCTGGGATCAGGGGTAGGCAACGTATTGCTACAGGCATCTCTTCAGACAGGGTGTCGGAGCTATGGCATCGAGCTCCTGGAAGGTCCGGCCAATGTTGCAAGGCAACAATGGAAGCAATTTCAAGATCGGTGTCGGATGTGGGGTCTACGCACTGGCGATGTCGAGCTCGAAGAAGGCGATATGCTGAAGAGCAGGCGAGTCTCCGAGCTGATGGGAGAGGCGGATGTGGTGTTGGTCAACAACAAGGTGTTTCAACAATCCCGTGAGTATCCCATTGACTCTAACTCCAGGATGTCGCGTCTGAGGGACATGGATCGATCCTAGTGAACGAGGCGTTGAGAGCAAAATTCTTGGATCTCAAGGAAGGCGCAATAGTGGTCTCGCTGAAGCCGTTCGTGGCCCCCAATGCCCGCGTGACTGAACGCAACGTACGTGAACCATTCTGTCTGCTGGCACGATACCATGTTCTTCCCACAGGTCGACGATATTTGTGCTATTTTCGACGTCGTCGAACGGCCATACCGGTCTGGGAGTGTCTCGTGGGGAAGTGGGGGAGGGACATACTATTTGCATCGCGTCGATAGGGTGGGATATGCGAACGTTAGGCAGAGATTTGAGAACCTGAGAGCAAGGAGTGCGAGGCGGCGGTGACGGGAGGGTGGACGATGGAGGTATCTTTGGGAGGGGGAGTCCTAGTACTCAGCCTACGTGTTGGACTGTATCCTGTATACTTGTCTTCGTCTGCAGATATGACGAGATTGCTGTAAACATATGGGCTGCATCATAGGTATGCGACAAGTTCGGATCCAAGTTCTGTTGATCCTAATCAGCGATTCTGGTCATCATAATGCTCCACTTACGAGGCTGTGGAGAAACTATGTAAACCCGGAATGCTTGCATGGCAGGGAAAGATGGTTGGATCGTGGATCCTCGGGCCGCAGTTCCTGCCAGAAGGGAGGAGGGAGACCTGATGGTAAGGTAGTGAGCGGTGGCCACTCGTATTTGGCGCCCGTACTCCGAGACCGATTATACTATTAGTGCAAGTATCGTGTCACCATCCGTATGGTTAGGACGACTATCATCTGATCTCGAAGTATTTAGGTCTGGGTTAGGGAGACTAGCTTGAACGACGGTAAAGCACAACTACCGACGACCATGTCTGGCAGCGCTGGCCCATCCACGCCCAACGTCTTTCAGGTCCCAGTACCTGTCCCGCCCACCTACACGCCTCCCGATTCTTATGACCCCTTCCGGGGCACACACGCACCACTCATCATCGACAACGGCGCGTCCACCCTGCGTTTCGGGTTCTCCACCTCCGCGGCGACCCCCCATTCCATCCCGAACGTGATCGCCAGGTTCAAAGAGCGCAAGTATAACCAGCCGTTGTTGCTGTTCGGAGATGGCGTCGACGCGGAGAGTGGATCCAAGGGACAGGCAAAGACGCCTTGGGAGGGGGACGTGCTGCTCAACTTTGACGCACTGGTGCGTTATTCTCTTTCTCGACCCCAGGTCCTACAGAGTCGTCTCGCATCCTTATCGTAGCCGAACCGAGGCGCGCACCAGAGCTGACACGCGTCTATCCTGCAGGAGCATGCGCTCGACTGTGCGTTCATTCAACTAGGAATCGACGCAACGAGCGTCGAGCACCCCGTGTTGATGACGGAGCGGCTGGGATCACCAATTCACTCCCGCGCATGTACGTGCTCCCCATCACGGTGCTTTGGACGATGTTGACTTGCCAGAACGCCAACCTTTCAAGTGACCTCCGAGCTCATGTTTGAGCAGTATTCCGTCCCCTCGCTCACATACTGTATTGACTCTGTCATGTCATTCTACCAGAACAATCTTCCTTCCATACCGGGCGCGCCTTTTGCCCAAGATGGATTGGTCATCTCGTTCAACACGGCGTCTACGTCTGTTGTTCCCATCCTGAGTGGGAGGGGCATATTGAGCCAAGCCAAACGGTGAGTGCTCGCAGTAGATGAGCTGTCGTCCGTTCAGGTCGGCGCCTACAAGTGCTGAACTGGACGCCTGAATACGTAGGATACCGTGGGGTACACAGCAGAGCACGGAGTACCTGCTAAAACTCATCCAGCTCAAGTACCATAGTTTCCCGACCCGCGTCACGTCTACGCAAGCCGCCGTGCGTCTCCTCCACTTCGCCTCGTTCATTCTCATCTCATGTCTTCCCACTCTTATATCGGCGGTGCGCGCCATTAACCTCTAACCTCAACCCAGTGGATGCTCCACAACTTTTGTGAATTCGCCGAGGATTACCCTTTTACGCTTCGCTCTCTGAATATCCCTGCCAACCTACGTGCTTCAGAACGAATCATCCAATTTCCTTTCGCGCTTCCTCATGTAGAGGAGAAAACAGAAGAGGAGCTAGCGAGAATCGCCGAAAAGAGGAAGGAACAGGGGAAGAAGTTGCAAGAGATAGCGGCCAAAAATCGGACGGAGAAGGTTTGCGTTACTATCTCTGCGCTCGCTGCCGTGTTGCACGCTGACCGCTCGTATCCCCACAGCTCATGCAAAAGGAAAGTGATTTACAATATCTCCTCAACCTGAAAGACGG